>QRFJ01000016.1:547066-751747 GCA_006176705.1 Cocos nucifera
TTTCATTCAAGGTAGCATACGGCAATTTTCTTACTACTGCATATATCCAAAGATAAAAGTCAGGTTAAGCATTTTGACTTCATTATCTGAAAGTGAAAAGGAATAATAAGCAAGGTTTAAAATTCTGACTACAAAGAACTGTCTTAAATTTCCATTTGGTCAAGCCAAAATAGAATGCCCAACATGCTTCTCTTTGTTTTGGATGCATTTTGTTCATTTATCTTAGAGCACATAAGATTCACAAACTAACCTGAACATTGCATTTGATCAAAGCGTAGTATTAGTACCGCCTGTATAAAATGCATCAACATTTAATTTTCTTTTAAAATAAGAGATGCATTCTTATATATGGATGTAAGAAATATTTAACTAAATTAGCTACTAATTTACTAAATCATACATTACCACATCCAACCGTGACTAATTAGATTACCAGCATTGGTTTTGGGATCCATAAATGTCATAAGAGATATCTTATCATATACATGATAATGGGTAAAGGAAGCAATTACATCATCAAATAAAACTAAATAAATACAAAATACACATATCAAGAGCATACGATAAGAGAGATCCATATGAGCCAGCCATCAAGTAACATGAGCCAAGAGCAGAAATGCAAAATGCAAAAATTGATCATTAGAAGCACAGCAGTCATCTGAACAATGATAACACATTTTCACTCTTTGAATCACCAACAATAGAAACCAACAATCAGAAATGACAAAACGCAAGTATAGAAGCCAAATATATAAAGAGTTCAAAGCATAGCCAACATGCAAAGGTAGGTTAAAAGATACTGTCCATATTTGAGTATAAATGCACATATCTATATTTATTAGAGTCAAGCCAGGTAGAAAAACACACCATTATGCCTAAGGCTATTAAATCTATGTTTAGCACCAATATACTGATTGAACATATGGAATATGTAAGATATAATATATGGTCAGTGTTAGTTGGACACCTGTGTCCATCTTGAAAAATCCATGTCAACACATATCCTCAAATCATAAATGCATCAAATTGATTAGAGAGGTACCAAATCTTGGATTTTGGATCCTTCAGAGTGGTGAAAACTCAGATTCTTCCATTGCTGACTCCAATTATCATACAAGTCTCATAATAATTGAAAATAGGCTATGGTGATTTATGGGGTTTATTTAAGGTTGGTGACATTAGAAACTTCATGAACTATCATGTAACTTTTGTGCTTGAGCTAAATTAGGAAATCTGGTTAGGAACATATATTTCTACAACCTATAGTAAATAAAAACAAAACATGGTCAATTTAAAACTTGTGATTTATACTAGTGATCATAGTTGCAGGAATCAATCAATTTCTTATAAGATAGAAATAGCAGTGAAGAAGCACTTGTCGTTTATATATAAGATGAAACAACTTAATAAGTATTACCTTTTCATATTTTTCTATCATACATGGAACAACTAATTACATAATTTAATTTTGATTTTAATTTAAAATATTTTTCTCCTATGCTCCCATGCATCATGTATTTTTGCTCTTGCCAAGCTGGATATTACATGTATACATGTTGAAATCCTACTCTCAAGTGTATTTCCATGGAACACTGGATACATATTTTAACGTGTTTCTGCCAATGCATCAGCAGCCAAATGAAATCCATATTCAGAAGTTTTCTTAGTTATTGCTTCAGATCCTATTTACTAGTCAGCATGGTCATGCAGTCTCAACTACAGTACACCCGCTATTACAGCTTGCCAAGTAGGGAATCTGTTTAATCTGAGATTGCTAAATCCTGGCAATCATGGTGACCCAGATCATATTCCATTCTTACCAATATACTTATGCATGATCATCCAAAGAACATGATCCCAGAGCTTAATTAATTGTGCAAGTCTACGCCACATGGGCTTTCTAGCAACGACAAAACTGCAGGCCCGCAACATCATTACACTGTCCTGACTCCTGAGACATTAAAGGAGACCAGTTCTACATCCAACAATTCATATAGTACTGTAGATAAAACTGCAGTAATTATAAAGATATAAAATTACCGAAATCCCCATCTTCGGAAGCTCATTCTGGATGAATATCCTAGTCTTCCTGTAACAATCAATGGTTGTAACGATATGCCCGCCCGCAGGAACCAGTGCGGTAAGCATACCAACACTTGCGTACATACTCAACGACACAAATAAGGTAGATTCAGCTTTCTCCAATGCACTGCTCCAACAAAGAAATCGTGTTAAACTACAGCAGTAAAAGGTGCAGCCAAAAGACCACATGCAACAAGAAAGGGTATAAAAAATCAAATACCTCATCTTCTCCTCCAGAGCCTTCGTGGTTGGGTTTCCATAATGCCCATACTCAAAACTTGCATTCCTCCCCTCCTGTAAGAGATTCATCAAAAACGTTTAGTTTTCAAGAAAGCCAAAAGATCGAGAATAATTTCGATAGTTATCACACCAAGAAATCAATCACGTACCTTGAAATCAATCAGTTCGTTGGAATTCTTGAACCAGTAAGCAGAGGTGTTGACAACCGGGGTGGTGATTGATATAGCCATGTACTGTATAGGTACTGTATTTCAGTATTTCTACTACAAACTTCTACTGCATTTTGTATGAAAACTTTAGGTGGGAAAGATCGTTGCAGTTAGTTACTAATAGCTATTCTGGGAGAGAAAATTCTGTTAGAGAGTTAGTTGTAATTAGTTGTCAAGCTGTTACTAAGAGATAGCCCTAAGATGTAAAGGCTATAAATAGCCTATCAGTGTATTCATTTGGATCATCTGACAAATGAAATACAAATCTCCTTCTCTCTCAAAATTTCTCTCTTCTTCCATCTCTCTTCTCCTTCTTCTCCATGTCAACTCATCTATCTTCTCCCTCTAAATTCTCTCTTCTCTCGTTAATTTTTTTCTCTTTTTCACTCAAATCAGAATCAAACCTCAAGATCATTATACTCTGATTGATCTTTGGTTTATACCATATCATTGGTATCAGAGCATTCCTTCCTGCAGCAACTCTGGGTATTCTTGAATCAATCTAGCAAATACAAGAAGTAAATCAACCATGGCAGGGGGAGGAAAGGGTGATACTGCTTCATCTTCATCTCTAGAAGAGCAGTGCAAACAGCTCGACTTGAAGGTGAAAGATTTCATGGATGAAACTGAAAGAAAAAGGCAAGAAGATGCTCAACAGCATAAAGAGATGCTTAGGGAGTTACTGGAGGCTTTCAATAAATCTTCAAGGTCAGTTCAAGATTTACAGCAGCCCATCAACAACCAGAGCCAGAGTTCTATCTTGCCAACTCCATTAATTCCTCCTATTGGCTCTGCTCACATGAGAACTGCTTCTATGCAACAGCAACAGCAGAATCAGCATCAAACTAGACAGAATGTCAATAAAGATCCAATGGGAATAATGAATGGTAGAAGGCAATGTGAGGTGGGAGATGGTGAATCTTCATCATCTAGAGGTAAAGATACCCAATCTTTCCCTAAGCAACCTAAGATGGACTTTCCTATGTTTAATGGAGACAATCCTAGAAGTTGGATAAAGAAATGCAATAAGTTTTTCAGCTTTTATCAAATTCCTGATCATCGAAGGTTGATTTTGTTTTCATGAATATGGAGGAAAAAGCTGGTGAGTGGTTTGATAGCTATATCTTGTCAAAGAAAGTAGTCACTTAGGATGAATTCATACGAGATGTCTGTCAGAGATTTAGAGAGCCATTAGGAAGGAAGGTAGTGGAAAACTTTATTAGGCTGCAGCAAACCGGTACTTTAGATGAGTTTCTTGAAAAGTTTGAAGACCTGAAGGCATTGATGTTGATAAGGAACCCAACTCAACATGATGATTTCTTTTTGGATAGTTTTATTGGGGGATTAAAACCTGAATTAAAGTCTTTTGTGTCTGCTTTCAGACCTGACAATCTTTTTCAAGCCATAGAATATGCCAGGTACCAAGAAGAAACTGTTGAAGCTATACAAAAATCAGCCAAAACCCAAACCAAAACTCTTCCATTGTCCACTTCCTACGCTTCTACTAGCCACATACAACCAAAGAATGCACAATTCCCTACCATATCCCCTTCTTTCAACCCCCAGAATTTGTCCAAAACAATGTCCACAAGAATCCAAAATCTTTCTAGTACCAATACACCTGCAATACCCTTACGAGAATCCTTAATTGGACCTAAATCACACAAAACCATGTCGGCAGCAGAACTACAAGAAAGAAGAGAGAAGGGTCTGTGCTATTACTGTGATGAACCTTATGTCTTTGGGCATAAATGTAAGGAGAAAAGATCTCAATTGCTGGTGATTGAGGTTCTGAGCGAAGGAGAGGAAGAAATTGATTCAGGGGAAGGCAATAAGAATAATGGGGAGTAGGAGTTACAGATCTCATTACATGCTTTGGCTGGGGTACAAGCTTACCAAACCATGAGGGTTACAGGACAGCATGGTAGGAGAGCCTTACATATTCTCATTGACAGTGGGAGCACACATAACTTCTTAGATGTGGCTCTTGCTAAGCAGTTAGGATGCAGAATTTGTCCCATCAATGCTCAATCAATTGCTGTAGCTGATGGTAGCAAGATGATTGTAGATTCCATGTGCAAAGATTTTAAATGAAAAATGCAAAATAATACATTTGTGGCTGATATGATGTTGATTCAGCTAGGGTGTTGTGATATGGTATTAGGAGTGCAATGGTTATCAACTTTGGGCCCTATTTTGTGGAATTTCAACCATCTTAGGATGGAGTTCACAGCTAATAGGGCTAAGCACATTTTGAAGGGAACAGTAATCCTGAAAGTTAGAACTGTCAGTGACAAATCCATACAGAAAATGGCATTACAGCAATTACAACTGTGCATGTTACATCTCTGCAATGACAATAAGAGGGGTATAGATGATGACTCATGGGGTGGAGTAGTGTGTTTTACTGCAGAAACAGAGGTAAGGGATCCTGCACTGGTACAATTATTGGCAGACTATGAAGATCTGTTCCAAGAGCCTCAGGGTTTACCCCCTTCCAGAGGTTGCTTTGACCATAAAATCCCTCTCAAGGAAGGTACAACAGCTATGAATATCAGACCCTATAGGTACCCTCTAAAGCAAAGGAATGTAATTGAAAATCTAGTGCAAGAAATGCTTGACAAAGGCATCATCCAGCACAGTGCTAGTCCCTTTGCTTCTCCAGTAGTGTTGGTGGGAAAAAAAGATGGGAGCTGGAGACTGTGTGGACTATAGGGAACTTAATAAGAACACCATTAAAGATAAGTTTCCTATCCCACTAGTGGAAGAACTCATTGATGAGTTAGGGGGTGCCACAGTGTTTTCCAAGATTGATTTAAGATCTGGGTATCATCAATTACGGGTGAATGAGGCAGACATCTTCAAGACTGCATTCAAGACACATAGTGGGCATTATGAATTTTTAGTTATGCCTTTTGGTTTAACTAATGCTCCTTCTTCTTTTCAGGGCCTCATGAACTATGTGTTTAAGCCTTTTCTCAGAAGGTTTGTATTAGTTTTCTTTTATGATATTCTGGTATATAGTCAGAACATGCAAGAACACATTCATCATCTACAGACAGTATTTGATATGTTAAGGAGCAATATTCTGTTTGCTAAGAGATGCAAGTGTTCTCTTGGCATCTCACAAGTGGAATACTTAGGCCATTTCATATCAGCACAGGGTGTGTCAACTGACCCTAGTAAGTTGGCAGCTGTCCAAAACTAGCCTACTCCCACCAACATCAAGCAACTCGGAAGCTTTCTAGGGTTGGCTGGATACTACAGAAGATTTGTGAGGAATTATAGCCTATTGAGTAAGCCACTCACCAACTTACTCAAGAAGGATAGCTTTCAATGGGGCAAGCAGCATATGAGGCTTTTGAGGGCCTTAAGGTAGCACTTCAGCTTCAGTGCTAGCTTTACCTGATTTCAGCAAGATATTTGTGGTAGAAATTGATGCAAGCAACTATGGAATAGGAGCAGTGCTGATGCAGGACAACCATCCCATTGCCTTTATAAGTAGATCTTTAGGGCCAAAGCATCAGATACTATCAGTATATGAAAAAGAATCACTGGCTATTGTCTTTGCTGTGCAGAAATGGGAGCAGTATTTGTCCAACAAGCACTTCATCATTAAGGCTGACCAAAGAAGTCTTAAATACTTGTTGGAATAGAAGATCTCAGCTCCTTTTCAGCAATTTTGGCTTTCTAAGCTCATGGGGTACTCTTATGAGATACAGTATAGAAGTGGTAAAGAAAATGTTGCTGCAGATGCATTATCTAGAGTTGATGGGACCGAATTCCTACTTATGGCTATTTCTACAATTTCTTCTGATCTTATGACAAGGTTAGATAGGTTATGGAAGGAAGATGTGGCCTTGCAACAGATCATACAGCACAAAGAGCAAAATCCTGCTTCTGATCCACACTATACTTGGAAGCAAGGACAGCTTAGAAGGAAGAATAAGCTAGTGGTTGGCAATGATCCTGCACTCAAGGATAGAATCTTGGCCTGGATGCATTCTTCTCCCACAGGTGGGCACTCTGGAAGAGATGCAACCCTTCAGAGGGTCAAATCAGTGTTCTATTGGAAGGGGCTTAAAAAGGATGGTCAGCACTATATCAGATTTTGTCACACTTGTCGAGTGAGCAAATATGACAACTCAGCTCACCCTGGCCTTCTACAGCCTCTACCAATCCCAGAAGAGATATGGACAGATGTCAGCATGGATTTCATCAATGGTTTGCCCTTGTCTTTTGGCACAAGTGATTATGGTTGTTGTGGATAGGCTCAGCAAATATGGGCATTTTATTGCCTTAGCACATCCTTATTCTGCAGCTACAGTAGCTAAAGCTTACATGGAAAACATCTACAAACTCCATGGAATGCCCAAGAGCATCGTAAGTGTCAGGGATGCAATGTTCCTAAGCACTTTTTGGCAAGAATTGTTTAATATACATGGTGTTGATCTATTATTATCTTCTTCATATCACCCTGAGACAGATGGCCAGACTGAGGTCCTAAATAGATGCTTAGAGACATATCTTAGGTGTTTTTGCTCTGCCAAGCCTAAGAAATGGAGTTCTTGGTTATCGCTTGCTGAATGATGGTACAATACCACTTACCACTCAGATACTAAGATGACACCTTATGAAGCTGTTTATGGACAGCCTCCACCTTTTCACTTACCATATCTCCCCGGTGAATCTAAGGTAGCTGTAGTAGACTGTAGTTTACAGTAAAGAAAAGAGGTGATCAAGTTGCACAAGTTCAATTTACAGAGAGCTCAACACAGGATGGTTCAGATGGCTAATAAGAAGAGATCAGATAGGCAATTTCAGATTGGTAACTTGGTGTTGCTTAAGTTACAACCTTACAGACAGCAATCTTTGGTGCAGAGGCCATCACAGAAGTTGTGTCCTAGATATTTTGGTCCTTACAAGATTCTTGATAAAGTAGGAGCTGTAGCATACAAACTTGATTTACCAGCTGAGACCAAAATTCATCACACTTTTCATGTATCACAACTCAAAGCTTACAATGGTGGTGATCCAACCTTCAATGCTATTCCTTCACATCTCTTTGATGAGGTAGTACCACTTAAACCTGAGGCAATTCTGGATCGTAGGACAATCAAAAGAAGAAATCAAGCTGCAACTCAAGTCTTGATTAAGTGGAAAGACCATCCTGTGGAAGATGCAACTTGGAAATTCTGGTTTGATATTCAGAACAAATTTTCTCAATTTAACCCTTGAGGTCAAGGGTGCTTTCAAGGGGGAGGGTATGATATAGCCATGTACTGTATACGTACTGTATTTCAGTATTTCTACTATAAAATTCTACTGTATTTTGTATGAAAACTTTAGGTGGGAAAGATAGTGGCTGTTAGTTACTGATAGCTATTCTGGGAGGAAAAATTCTGTTAGAGAGTTAGTTGTGATTAGTTGTCAAGCTGTTACTACGAGATAGCCCTAAGATGTAAAGGCTATGAATAGCCTATCGGTGTCGTCATTTGGATCATCTGACGAATGAAATATAAATCTTCTTCTCTCTCAAAATTTTTCTCTTCTTCCATCTCTCTTCTCCTTCTTCTCCATGTCAACTCATCTATCTTCTCCCTCTAAATTCTTTCTCTTCTCTCCTTAATTTTTTTCTCTTTTTCACTCAAATCAGAATCAAACCACAAGATCATTATACTCTGATTGATCTTTGGTTTATACCATATCAGTGATCGCATTCGTGGTTATACCGCGCCCTGCTCTCTTGCCTGCGCAGATCATGATCCAGGAATGAAATGTAAATTACCGAATCCATCTTAAAGATTAAAAAATAAGAAACCAAGATTTTGGCCGCCAAAGTTTACTTTCTTAACATCAAATAGAAGAAGAAAAGAATAAGGAACAAGATGAAGCATCAAGAGACAATTTTTTAATAGCGGCAGAATTGAACTGAAAGAAACCACCGAGGTTTTCTTGATTCAAAGAAAAGAAGGAAAAAGGTCAAGGAAAGCATCAAAAAACTTTTTAATTCAATAAAAAGAGAAAAGAAGAGAATGGGCTACCGACATGAACTGCTAGGCTCCCGTCAAAGCTGAGCGATGCTGCAGCAGTGGCGGCCTTGGAATCGACCACCGGGATCTGCGATTGTACACTGGTACTGTTGCCATCAGCGAGGGTGGCGAAGTCCGTCTCAACGGGGATTGTGACCGTCACCGCGGCATCGACGGCAGCGGCGGTGGAGAGGGGGGTTTCAGGGAGGCCGTGGTTGTTGGACCACGAAGCGGCGACGATCTCGGCGACGTCGATGTTGTTGCAGTTTCGGCGGGCCTTGGTGTTGAGCCCCCAACAGAACCCACTTCGCCCTCTTAATAATGGATTTAATAAACAACTTGTCCCCAAAAACGTCTTCCTCCACGCGATTCAGGATGGGGCGTTGGGCTTTGTGATGGAGAGTAATTTTATTATTTTATTTAATTAAAAAAATAAAATTAATATTTTTTTATTTTTTTAATTTTAATTTTTTTTATTATCAATTATTTTTTGTCATTATAATATTTAGTAAATTTGATCAATTACTCATATTTACTTATTAGCATATTTAATTTATTCATATTTAGTTATTAAATATAAATTAAAAATTAATTATAATATTTTTAATATTTGATAAACATGAATAGCTATAATTTTTTTAAAAAAATAATTTTTTATTTATATATATTTTATGTGACTAAAAAGTATAATTGTACGTGATTTTTTTTGTAATGATATCTGAATAAAGTGTAGATTTTTAGTACGGTGCTTCAAATTCTTTTTAGTCATTTTATTATTGACATTTTTTCATCCATTTGTTTTAAGGTGCATGGATATGGATATGTTTATTAGCAATCAGTTTTAACTAATCATGTGTATGATTGGTACTATAAATAACTCAAACTTCAGTTGTAATCTAAAAAACTCCATAAAAAAAATGGTAGGATGTTTTGATAGTCGCACCCCTACACCCTCTTCCTCCTCCTTTACGATTGACCACCATCCTTTCTCATCAAAGATTGATGTACAGCAGTAGGAAGGCGAGCGACGAAGGAGAAAGAAAAGGGGTAGCATATGATTGTGGAAAGGTGAGTCACAGAGGAAGAGGAGGAGGAGGAAGGGGGCGGCCGGTTCGAGCAGTACAAAAGTAAAGAGGGTGGGAAAGCGAACAGTGGGAAGGCGATTGGTGAGCTTGATTGGCAGAGAGGTAGGCGTAGAAGGAGGAAAGGAATGGGAGAAGATCAAGGTGGCATCAAGGTAGCCAGCGATGGTGATGTCATGTGGGAAGGAGAGCGGAGGAAGAGGAGAGAGAAGGAGATCGTCCAAAAAGTTGGTGGAATCCCCGAGGAAGTGCTCACGAATGAGATCGAGGGTGGAGACATCATCATCAATGGATACCATGATGATGAGAGATGGTAGGGTCAAGCACCGAAGAGATGGACATTAGAGGAGGAGGAGGGGGTGGTTGCGGCAGCAGTTTCGAGTAGATAGATGGGCGAAAGGAGGATGGAGGGTAGCATGCATGTGACGGCAGAGAGCAGCAACGAAGCTACGAAGAAGAAGAAAAAAAATAAATAATAAAAAATATAAATAATAATAATAATAAAATATTAAATATTTTTTATAATAATAAAATAGTATTAAAAAAAAAATATCTTAGCATATGTTAAGCATGAATTGTTAAATATCATGCAGGGATTCGAAATTTAAATTTTACAATAATATCTACTCCAAAGAACCTATTAAAAACTCTTGATGCTTTCGCCAACGTACCAAAATTCTAGGCAATCCACGTGATGGTAGAAAGACAGCCCCACGCCACGTGAACTGCATTTTACCGCTCCCCACACCCCCCCCCCCCCCCCCCCCCCCCCCCCCCCCCCCCCGCCCCCGCCCCACCTCTCTGCTAGCCGAATCCCATCCTGCCACGATTTTTATCGCAAGCTCTGGTAACTAAATCCTCCCATTCTAGCTTTCAACCGCTCGACCATCTCCACTAGCTTTCCGCTCTAGTCTGTACCCGTCTCCCACGTCCATATGGGTTCAGCTGCTGGCGAAGAGGAGGCGCCGCGCCCCCTCCGCGTCTTCTTCATCCCATTCTTTGCGACGGGTCACATGATCCCCTTGGTCGACATCGCCCGACTCTTCGCCGCCCACGGCGTGGACTCCACCGTCCTCCTCACCCCGGCCAACGCCGCCCTCGTCCAGCCCACCATCGACCACGCAGCCGCCGCCGGCCTCCCCCTCCGCACCCTCCTCTACCCCTTTCCCTCCGCCACCGCTGGCCTCCCACCCGGCGTCGAGAACATCAGCGCCCTCCCCCCTTCCGAATGCCATAAAATCGACGCCGCTTCTCTTCTCACACGCGCCGACCACGACCGCCTCCTCCGCCTCCACCGCCCCGACGCCGTCGTCGCCGACACCCACTTCCCCTGGACGACCGCCATATCCCGCGACCTCGGCGTCCCCCGCCTCTCCTTCCACGCCCTGGGCCTCTTTCCTATCTGCGTCATGGGCGCCCTCTTCCGCCACCTCCCACACCTCTCCGTCGCCGGCGACGACGAACCCTTCCTCGTCCCCGACCTCCCACACCCCATCCACATGGTCCGCCGCGAGCTCCCCGACTTCCTCCGCGGCGAGACCCCCATCACCGTCGCCATGGACGACCTCCGCGAGGGCGAGTCCGGCAGCCTCGGTGTAGTCGTCAACAGTTTCGCCGAGATCGAGTCCGCCTACGCCGACCTTTACCTCAAAGCCGACCGCATGCGGTCCTGGTTCGTGGGCCCCGTCGCGCTCGCCTCCGCCGACGCTAGCGACCTCGCCGCCCGCGGTGGCGACGACCCCTCCGCCGCCGCCAACCGCGAGCGCTGCCTCTCGTGGCTCGACACCATGGAACCAAACTCGGTGGTCTATGTTTGCTTCGGTAGCTGGAGCCACTTCTCCGGCGAGCAACTGAAGGAGATGGCGTTGGCATTGGAGTTGGCAGGGCACCCGTTTATTTGGGTAGTGAGGGAGGCCGCCGGCGTGGAGTGGATGCCGGAGGCGTTCGAGAGACGGGTGGAGGGGAGGGGGCTGGTGATAAGGGGGTGGGCCCCGCAGGTGTTGGTGCTGGGGCACGGGGCGGTGGGGGGGTTCGTTACGCACTGCGGATGGAACTCGGTGCTGGAGGGGGTAAGCGCGGGGCTGCCCATGGCTACGTGGCCTCTGTCGACGGAGCAGTTCATGAACGAGAAGGTGGTGGTGGAGGTGTTGAAGACTGGGGTCAGGGCCGCGGCAGAGGGGCGGCGGCGGAGCACGGCGGACGATGAGAAAGGGGTGGTTGGAGCGGCGGAGATAGGGGCGGCTTTGGGGAGGATTATGGGGAAAGGGGAGGAGGCGGAGGGGATGCGGCGGAGGGCGAGGGAGTACGGGGAGATGGCGCGGGCGGCGGTGAAGGAAGCGGGGTCGTCGTACAATGGGCTCACCAATTTGATCGAGGAGCTTCGTGCATGGCCCGAGAAGGACGCCGGAACGGTCGCGTGATTTGGATGCGTGGGTATTGAATAACGAGCTCTGGAAAGATGCTCCTCTGTCTTTTATGGCTCTTATATTTCCGTGTGTCAGGTCCCTTCTTTCAACCTCCAAGATCGCCTCTCTCTTCTGGATGTGAATTCTCACGAGTAGTTTACTGTTCGCGAGTAACCCGGTTTAGTCTCGATGGCGTGATTTTTTTGTTTTCCACCATGCTTAAGTCAACTCGGCCTTAATAAGTAGAAGTAGATGCCCATGATAGCTATTGATATAGATAATCATCACTTATTATATGATATTATTAAATAAAAATAATAAAAATTAGTTTTAAATTGATAAAATATCAACCTAAAATTCAAGCTAATCAGTACTATGATCAGATAAAGTATTGGCTTAACCAAATCAGATCAATAATATCCTGACAACTATACCTACTAAATCAGTAAACATCATCCTCAATGATTTTTTGATACTATGAATTAATATTGGTATTATTGATGCAGAATTTGATCGTCGTCGAAATCAGTTGGAGCGAAGGTGGACGAGGTCGCCACCGGAATCTGCAAAATAAAGTTTCATCCGAAGTCGGTGGGAGTGACTCCAGTAGAATCCTCCGACGATCAAGTCAGTTCTAGCCAATAGGAATGAAGTGCTCAAGAATCATTTCCACAGAGCTTAGAGTAGAAGAGAATTTAGAGCATAGAGATCAGAGGTTAGAGTTAGCGTATCAGGAGGGTTCTTTTTATAGGCGGAGCTTGATGGCGACAGCCGCAGCCGTGTGGTGGCGGGCCGTTCGAGGTTCGACAAAGTCAGTTCCAGGAGAAGGGCGCGGTCTATAGCACCGTCTGCAATGGATTGATGGTGACAGCCATCGCCATCTGGTACTGGATCGCTGTTGCCTATGGCAGACTGATGGTGACTGTTCGTCCAGCTTTAATAGCCATGGCTCTTAGAAAGCAAGCATTGATTGGACTTCGGCATATATCGATCCTGAAGGAGTTCGGACTCCCGAAGAGAAAGCTCAGAAGGAGTTTGGCTCCCATAGGCATTTGGCTGGTGTGCGACTAAGGCTCAATCGCTGGGGAGTTCGGTAGGAGCTCGATCGGCCAAAGGGGGTGTCTGGGAGGAATCCAGCTCCTGAAGAAGTTCGACCGAAGGATGTCTGGGATGAGTTCAGCTCCGAAAAAATCTGACTGAAGAGAAAGCTTGGAGGAAGTTTGGCTCTCGTAGTCATCTGACTGAAGGAGTGCGGCTAAGGCTCGACCGTTGAGAGATCGGAAGGAACTCGGCCGCTGAGGAGTCCGACTGGGGGATGATCGTCGAGGAGTTTGCTGAGAAGTTCGGTCGAGGGACGACTGCTGAGAAGTTTGCTCAGAAGTTTGGCCGAGGGACGACTGCTGGAAATCCGAAGGAGCTCGATCGGCTGAGCAGTTCGGTCGGCTACAGCAGTTCGGCTAAGATCCGTCCGCTGAAGCTCTTCCTTGGCTATTGGATGTATTAGGCTAGTCATCGAACTAGACTTCGGCAGGAGCGGGGTTTATCTCCAACAATAGTCCCCCCACTCTCGAGTTTGAGACTCAAAGGAAGGGAGTGTAGAAAAGACGACTGTCGAAATCTTCTTCCGGACTTCGTGCTGGTTCAGGTCGAAGCTCGGGGGAGATCTCATCTCCAGCTAAAGTTGATGTTGAAGTTGAAGCTCGGGAGAGATTCCATCTCCAACCGAGGTTGAGGTAGGCCTCGTCTCCTACGATCGAGGTCAGAGGTTAAGCTCATCGGGGGCGACATTATCTCCTATAGCCGAGGCTGACTCGGAGGAGATCTCCTCTCCTGTAGTCGAGGTCAATACGGGCGCTCGGGAGAGATCCTATCTCTGGCCGAGGTTGGCTCGGTCGATCGGGAGAGATCTCATCTCTGACGGAGGTTGGCTTGGTCGATTGGAAGAGATCTTATCTTTGATCGAGGTTGGCCCGATTTTCTATAGCCGAGGTTGATGCGGACGCTCGGAAGAGATCTTATCTCTAGTCGAGATTGACTCGGTTGCTCGGAAGAGATCTTATCTCCTGCAGACGAGTTTGCCTCGGGGGAGATCCTATCTCCTGCGATCAAGGTTGACCACGGTCACCCTCGGGAGATATCTTATCTCTAGCCGAGGTTGATTCGGTTGCTCGAGAGAGATCTTATCTCTAGCCGAGGTTGACTCGGTCGCTCGGAAGAGATCTTATCTCTAGTCGAGGTTGTCCACGGTCGCTCGCGAGAGATCTTATCTCTGTCCGAGGTTGTCAGCGATCGCTCGGGAGAGATCTTATCTCTGACCGAGGTTGCTTCTCGGAAGAGATCTTATCTCTAGCCGAGGTTGTCTCTCGGGAGAGATCTTATCTCTAGTCGAGGTTGTCGCTCGGAAGAGATCTTATCTCTAGCCGAGGTTGCTTCTCGGGAGAGATCTTATCTCTGACCGAGGTTGTCGCTCGAGAGAGATCTTATCTCTGACCGAGGTTGCTTCTCGAGAGAGATCTTATCTCTAGTCGAGGTTGTCGCTCGGGAGAGATCTTATCTCTAGCCGAGATTGCTTCTCGGGAGAGATCTTATCTCTAGCCGAGGTTGTTGCTCGGGAGAGATCTTATCTCTGGCTAAGATTGTCGCGGTCGTCCGGGAGAGATCTTATCTCTAGCCAAGGTTGTTTCTCGGGAGAGATCTTATCTCTGGCCGAGGTTGCTTCTCGGAAAAGATCTTATCTCTAGCCGAGGTTGTCGCTCGGGAGAGATCTTATCTCTGACCGAGGTTGCTTCTCGAGAGAGATCTTATCTCTAGCCGAGGTTGTCGCTCGGAAGAGATCTTATCTCTGGCCGAGGTTTCGCGGTCGCTCGGGAGAGATCTTATCTCTAGCCGAGGTTGTCTACGATCGCTCGGGAGAGATCTTATCTCTGGCCGAGGTTGTCCATGGTCGCTCGAAAGAAATCTTATCTCTAGCCGAGGTTGACTCGGTCGCTCGAGAGAGATCTTATCTCTAGCCGAGGTTGTCCACGGTCGCTCTAGTCGAGGTTGATGGTCTTTGACCTGCTCGTGTTAAGACGAGGTTCTCCTTCTTTTTCTAACATGGCAACTATTGACTGCTTCCTCCCTATCATCGCATAGTTTTTGCATGCAGAAACAATATTATTGAAAGAAAAGAATTTTATTGAAAGAAAGTTACTGACAGTGCATCCCCAAATTCTTTATGTTTTAGGGTCGTGGTAGCATTGTTCCTCCGTGTTTCTTTAGGCGATAAGCTCCGGACCGGACGACCTCCTCCATCTTATGCTGGCCTCCATAATTTGGAGTATGCTTCTCCTGGCTTTGACGCCGGGAGATGACGGATCGTCGATGTACCAAGCTCCTTCCAGGGGTAATGTTTATGACGCCGTGAGGCGGCCAACCTTATCGTTTCTGGTTACGGCAGCGCCCTTGGCCGATCTTCTCCTGCTTCAGACTGGCATTGAAGGAATTTACCCTGTCGCCCCTTTCTGACGAGCTCCTTAATTTCATCTCGGAGCTGGATGCATTCCTCAGTGTTGTGGTCGTGGTCGCGATGGTAGAAGCATTACTTGCGTCGATCGTGCATGTTTGGGAGAGACCGTAGTCCTTCTGGTCTTGGCAGCTGATTCTTAACTTCCATAAGAATTTGAGTTCGAGGAGCGTTGAGGGGGTGTAGTCGTGGAACCTTTCGAAAGGAGGACTTCTTCGTACCCTTCTATCGGGGCTTCCTCGTTGGCGAGCTTGAAAAGTTCGGATCTTGCTTGCGCTGGGGAGGTCGTAAGCGCGGTCGAACTTCATTCCATCCCCTTGTGAAACCTGCGGAAGAACTTCATGCCCCTTTGTTGGGGCTTCCTTGATGGCGAGCTCGAGGTAAAGTTTGGCCTTACTTGCGTTGCGGAGGTCGTGGATGAAGGAAAATCCTGATTTCCCGGTCCAAGTTCGTCCAGATCTGATTAGATCAAGAGATATATTTCAAAAAAAAATTTTTGATCTCAATCAGATCTTGATATATTTCAGATCTGATTCTTATTATTTTAATAAATAAAATAAAATAAGATAAATTAAATCAAATTTAATTTACCTGATTTGGGTAATCCTATTACCCTGTAGATGATCCTGATTGCAGCGGAAGGTTCTGGATCTTAGCCACGCAAGCGCCTGGCCTCTACCGATATCCACTCGGGTTGGATCTGGAGATCCTCTTCTTCTCTATCACACCTCCAAAAATCAGATCTGGATCTGATCTGGAGGATCTTCAAAACTCTTTTGAAGATCTGCAGTCGTCCTTTTGCAGCAGCGCAGCCTTCTTGCTTTTGATCGCCTTTCTTGATCTGAATCGCACCAACCTAAAATCCAAAACACTTTTGGACGTGGAGAGCAAGGGGAGAAGAGACTATGGCATGGAGAAGGAGGGGAGAGGCAGCCTTGGGGCGTGGTCTTAATTGCATTCTTCTTTTCTTAGAATTAGGGTTGGGCGCAGGGTCTTATTTATAGACCTCTTGTGATCCAACTCCTCTTCCTCTCAACCAATCACAACCCTTTGTGAAATCAGATCTAAATCTGATTGGTTGGAATAGAGACCCCTGGATTCCTCCTTAGAGGGCGCCTAAGACCAGTCAAACTGGATTCTTAGTAGAACTCTAATTGGAATCCAAAAAGGGAGGTGGAGTCCTTGTCCAACAAGGACTCCTAGGCGCCTCCTACTTGGGCTCACGCCACCCTTGGCGTGCGCCCTTCTCCTTGCCAGGTTCTGGCAGGGGGACAGGCCCCCACCAGCTCTCCAATAGGTGCATGACATGTGGTCAAAAGTCAAAGTGTCAATGGTCAACGTTTGACCAGTCAAAGGTAGACTTTTGACCAAAGTCAAAGAACAAGAAATGGCAGGTGACCAAAAATGGCAGGTAATGTCTTACAAAATAAGACAACCTTTTCTGACTTGGACAACCTCCAGTCAGACCATATGAAGGCCTCTGATTGAGCACAAACTCCTTTGGCTCAGTCAGGACAACTTATTTATGATAGTAAAAGAAGAACGTTAGGTTCAATCGAGTGCTAGCACGATTTCCTTGAACCTAATTGAATCTCATTCAGATCAATTGAACTAGATCAGTTCAATTGATGATCACCAGATTCAAACCCTTGTTTGTGTGACCCAGTTAGGTTCAGTTCTGTATGGTAATGGGATATGTCATGATCTCTATCATCGACATCATCGAAACTCCTTTCGATGGATCAGAACTCTTCTGATTCGAACAGCTAGAATGATCGATCATCTAAATCATTCTAATTGCTCCCAAAATCCACCAGTGACACCTAGCAGTATATGGTGGCAACCCATCAGAGCTGAATGCGAACCTCTTGGTGCAGCTACCTGTGTGATTAAGTTCTTCTATCTTGAGCCCCGATCAGATTAGGGTTAAGGTGAACTCGTCAAACCCTAGTCTCTGTCATATGATGTAATCATTCGATTCGAGTCCAATGTGAAAATCTAAATAGAAACTCTTTCTATTATTTCACTCTGCCATGGCCATGGGCTTCTGGACTTGATTCTCATGATCATCATAGGGCTGCTCCTCTACCACCGAGGTAGATAGATTCCATCTTGATGCAATCCAGTTCCTACAATGAACATGCTATAGCCAACATACACCTCAGGGTTCCATATGGCTAGGAGACCGAGTAATGGTGTAGTCAAACTATAACACCCTCAAGGTGAACTGCCGATGCATCTCAGGTCAAAGAACCAGACACACTACTGCAGCATCGAGTCAGTCATTGACGAGAAGGTAGACTTCCTAATGACTACTCGAGGTGGTCACGCTCAGTGCCCTCGTTCTCTAACGAGTACCTGTACTCTCGCTCCGGTGTCTCCACACCGTAGACTCAAGACTCATCTACTAAAGAGAAGCGATTCGTACACCAACCTTCCGGATCAATCACCATCCTCGTGATGATCCTATGGTCGGGAGCATGTTTATGAGTTAATAATGATTATTCATGTCTTAAATTTTCAACTCTTGAAAATATGAATTATCATTACCATTAACTCAAAGGATGTATCACAGACACTAAATACACATATGTGATAGAAAATAACCCATTTTATTGATTATAGTCAAAATTATAATTTTGCCCCTAGAAGTGTATTACAAGTGTCAGCCAATTCTGGCTTCTAGGGCACATATATCTAACAATCTCCCACTTGTCCTAAAGCCAATTGGCTACAAGTCTAAGTCCCATCTTCTCAAGGTGGGCTTCGATCTTCTGCTGGCCCAACGGCTTTGTAAGTGGGTCTGCCACATTATCTGTGGAGTTGACTCTCTTGACCTCGACGTAACCTTTCTCAAGGTAATCGCGGATGAGGTGTATCGCCGCTCAATGTGCTTGGATTTCTGGTGAGACCTCGGCTCCTTAGCAAGGGCTATGGCGCCATTGTTGTCGCAGTAAAGAGGAATGGCATCTGATGGCATTACTCCAATTTCTGCAGCAAACTTCTTGTACCAGAATGCTTCCTTTGCAGCCTCTGATGCAGCGATATATTCTGCTTCCATGGTGGAATCTGCTATCACAGTTTGCTTGGAACTCTTCCAGCTGACAGCTCCACCATTGCACACAAACAGACTTCCAGATGTCGACTTTCGATCATCTATATCGGACATGAAAGTCCGAGTCTGTGTATCCCTGGAACTTGGAGTTCTCCATTACCAAAGACCAACATCATATCCTTAGTTCTTCTCAAGTACTTAAGGATACATTTCACAGAAGTCCAGTGTTCTTCACCTGGATTTGACTGATATCTGCTTGTGACACTCACAGCATGGGCTATATCAGGTCGTGTACATAGCATGGCATACATGAGGCTCCCTATTGCAGAAGCATAAGGGATCTTGCTCATGCGTTCTATTTCCTCAGGTGTGCTGGGGCACATCTTCTTGGAAAGATGAATACCATGTCTGAAGGGTATTAATCCCCTCTTAGAGTTTTCCATACTAAACCTCTTTAGTACTTCCTCTATGTACATCTTCTGTGAAAGTCCTAGCATCCTATTCGGTCTATCCCTATAGACCTTAATTCCTAGAATAAAGGATGCTTCACCTAGGTCTTTCATGGAGAATTCCTTGGACAACCACATCTTGACTGATGTCAACATGGGAATATCATTCCCAATAAGGAGGATGTCATCCACGTACAATACGAGGAAGACAACAGCGCTCCCACTGACCCTTTTGAAAACACATGGTTCCTCTTCATTTTTGATGAAACCAAACTTTTTGATCACATCATTGAAACGAGTGTTCCAGCTCCGAGATGCTTGCTTAAGTCCATATATGGACCTTTGCAGCTTGCAAACCTTGTGATCAGTATCACTGGATGTGAAACCTAGCGGCTGTTCCATATAGATATCTTCCTCAAGATATCCATTTAGGAATGCCGTTTTCACGTCCATTTGCCATATTTCATAATCGAAATAGGCTGCAACGGCAAGCAATGTGCGGATGGATTTTAGCATAGCTACCGGGGAAAAGGTATCCTGATAGTCAATGCCTTCACGTTGACTATAACCTTTTGCCACCAGTCTAGCCTTGAATGTCTCCACATTCCCATCTGCACCAATCTTTCTCTTGAAGATCCATTTACACCCAATAGGTACTATACCTTCTGGTGGATCTACCAAGGTCCAGACTTGGTTTGAGTGCATCGAGTCAATTTCTGACTTCATTGCCTCAAGCCATTTCTCGGAGTCGATATCTGATATCGCCTCGTTGTAGGTTTTGGGATCATCACCATGAGCACCATTACCTATGAGGAACATTTCCTCTACATCCTCTGAAATAATACCTAAGTATCTTTCAGGGGGATGGGAAACTCTTTCCGATCTACGAGGTGGAGGAGGTAGTGTTCTTATTGGCTCAACCTGATTTGGTTCCACTTGGTCCTTAGCTCGTTCTGCTTGTGAGACTTTCTCATCAAGCTTAATCTGCTTTCCAATGCCGCTATCTTGAATAAACTATTTTTCAAGAAAATATGGCATGTCGACTCACAATCACATTGTGGTCTTCTGGAATGTAGAAATAGTATCCTAATGACTCTTTAGGATATCCTATGAATCGAGCTCTAAAGGACCTAAACTCTAACTTGTCCGCTTGTTGTCTTTTGACATGAGCCGGACAACCCCAAATTCTGAGATGACTCAGACTTGGTTTCTTACCGTGCCATATCTCATACGGTGTGGTAGGAACGGTTTTAGAGGGAACCCTATTCAGTAAGATAGATTGAAGTTAACAATGAAGTGTCCCCAAAGAAAATCAGGGAGGTCTGTGAAGCTCATCATGGATCGAACCATATCCAATAGAGTCCGATTTCTCCGTTCTGAAACCCCGTTGAGTTGAGGTGTTCCTGGTGGAGTCCATTGAGAGACTATGCCATTTTCCTTAAGATAGTCTAGGAATTCCCGGCTAAGGTATTCACCTCCTCGATCTGATCGAAGAACCTTAATGGGTTTTTCAGTTTGTTTTTCTACTTCATGTCTGAATTCTTTGAACTTTTCAAAAGCTTCAGACTTGTGTCTCATAAGATACACATACCCATACCTAGACAGATCATCGGTAAAGGTAATGAAGTAGACAAAATTGCCTCTAGCCGGCACATCAAATGGGCCGCACACATCAGTATGTACTAGGGCAAGGAGATCTGTGGCCCTCTCCCCATGTCCAACAAAAGGGAGTTTAGTCATTTTGCCTTGAAGACAAGATTCACAAGTTGGATATGACTCAAAAGTCAATGGACTCAATAGCCCATTTTTCTCCAATTTGTTGATCCTATCTTCTGCTATATGACCTAATCTCAGGTGCCATAGATATCTGTCGTTTGGACTATCCCTAGGTCGTTTGGCATTCACGTTTTGCTCGATAGTTAAAAATAGGTACATCAATATGTAGCTGATAAAGACCATTAATAAGGAAACCATTTGCAATTTTATTTCTTTCATAAAGAATGTTACAATGGTCCTTAAAGAAGGTGATCACATAACCTTCTTGTGCTAAGCATGAAACAGAAATCAAATTCCTGCTAGCTGCAGGCACATAATAACAGTCTTTTAAAACTAAGTCTAAACCAGATGGTAATCGAAGAGGGTATGTTCCCACGGCTACTGCAGCAACTCTTGCTCCATTACCGACGCGTAGGATCATGTCTCCATCCCTCAGCCTCCTGCTATCCTCAAGACCCTGCATAGAAGTGCACAGATGAGCACTAGAACCAGAGTCAAGCACCCAACTGGATGCAGAAGAAACCGTAAGGTTAGACTCAATAACGAGCATACCTCCAGAAGGACCTTCCTTCTTGTTCTTCAGGGTGGCCAGGTAAGTAGGGCAGTTCCGCTTCCAATGGCCGTCGCTGTTGCAATGGAAACACTTTCCTTTGCCATCGGCCTTTTCTTCGGATTCTGCCTTCTTCTTCTTTGATCCTTCCACCTTTTGCTTTTTCACAGACTTCTTTTTCTTTCCATAAGACTTTCTTTTGGAAGAAGTCCGTTCCATAGCAAGAACTGAGCCTTTAGAACCTTTCATAGAAAGCTCAGCGGTAACCAGCATATTCATTCAACTCGGCCAAGGAATTTTGAAGTTTATGCATGTGGTAATTCATGATGAATTGCCCATATGCATCAGTCAAGGATTGCAGAATAATATCGTTCTGCAGTCCAAGTCCAACTTCACACCGAGCTTCTCAAGCTCTTCCATGTCCTTGATCATTGTCAGACAGTGATCTTGGACTGACTGCCCATCACGCATCTTAGCCTTAAAAAGTCATTTCGTGACTTGATATTTGGCTGCGCGACTCTGTTCACCAAACATCTCCTGCAGGTGAGCCAACATTTGGCGAGCAGTCCCGATATCTTCATGTTGGCGCTGGAGCTCATCAGACATCGAGCCCAACATGTAAGTATCTGGCCTTATTATCTTCGTCAATCCATTTTTCCAGAGACGCTCTCTGTTCAAGTGGATGGACGAGCTGGTAAGGTGGGAGGGTCCTGGTCCAAAACATGGTGTTAACTTCTCTGAACCCAAAACAATTTTGTAGTTCCTGAGCCAATCTTTATAATTGGGTCCAGTCAGTCTATGTGTGTCCTAGGATACGTGCCAAGTGGGTTGGACGCAGACATTTTTCCTGTAGAGAGTCAAAGATTCTAGTTAGATACTGTAATTTTGACTTGACCAATTTGTTTAGGGATTTTATTTTTTAAACAAATTAGCTCCCACTATTTTCTCGGATCCCTACACTCCCTCTGTAGAGATGCAAAAATCTCCGCGATTTGATGATTTCTAGTGGGTGGTGCGGTCTCACCAACTGACTCATCACCTCACCTAACAGTTATTGGTGATGGGTTAGCCAATGAGTGAACAACTCTTGTTCAATGATTCTCTAATCATGGTGCACCCAAACTTGGTCTCTAATTCATGAATCTCACCGTATCCGGAATATTGATCCACTCCTTAGTTAAGTCAGACCCACCATTTGCATAGACTGGGTTCCTAATTGGGTCTCTCACCGTATCCGAAATATTGAGCCCAACTCATCCTCCAGCCCATAGCATCCAATGCCTAATAGACATGGTTGCATCTTCCCGGTGCAACTGAGCCACTGTATCCAGCCGAGAACAATCAACCCCGGGAAGGGCCCGCACATCTACAATGGTGGAAGACCTCAGACTTAATCTTTTCTTAGGGAGAATTGATTCAGGTCTCATTAAACTAGACTTGGCTTAGTCATAACAATTATGACTAACCTAGTGGCATGGGTTAGCTCGGATTATTGACCACCTCAGATCAGAACTGTGTCAACAGATATGGCCAGGTAAGTGAGACCGGTGGAAGGAATATGCCATTAACTCGTACAAGAACGCATTCAGGTCGAGTAGCTTCCAATTAAAAAACCAGTCGGTCGTCTGTGCCAAACTTACCTTAGACACCAAATTGTTGAGTCAGAACCAATTGGGTTAGCCTACAATCCAGACTCTAACCTCTGAGCCTAATTAGGTCTTGCTTGATCGTGACTCGATCTTGACCCAGACTTAATCCTATTAGGCTGGTCAATTTAAGCATTGTTGATCCCATCTAACCAACTCTTGATTCGGTTTGATCAACCGCTTAGACCTAATTGAGCTACCCAAGCCCGAACCCAGTATTATGAATATGTCTTAGATCTGAAATTCTCAATTTTAGACCTAATTAATATTCCATAAACTTAATTCTTAATTAAGTTGGGTTCATAAACAAAATATGCACAATAAATCCTAGGGTTTCAGGATCTAGGGTTTTGCAGAAAGTAAGTTTTGGGTTTCTGATTAAGGACGAACACGCAGCACCCCTACACGTCATAAGAACACCCCATCGAATGGGAAGAGAGGGCCTTTAAACCCTTCTTCGTTCTTATGACCGGACGGCCAAGAGGAACGCCTTAATCAGGAACATGTAAATACTACAAAACAGTTATAGATCTATATCATATATCTCATATACAAATTTAGATCTAATCAAGGCATATTTTGCATACATCTCATGTATCAAATCATGCATATTTTCAGATCTAAATTATCTCATAATAATCTAAAAAATTAGATTTAAATTGATCTAATCAAAATAAATTCTAATCTAGACAATTATGTAGAACTATTCTACAACTAGTCTAGACATGCATCAATCATATCTCATATGATATTTAAAATTAAATAATTTTTTTATTTGCTGTTTATCAGATGTTATTATAACACTTATAATATCAAAAAATAGTAAATAAGAAGATCTAAAATATGATTTAATCAGATTAAATCAAAGACATGCAAAACTATTCTATAGAACTATTCTATTCTAGAACTAGTCATGCATATCTTCATGTAATCTTAGATCCAAATCATTTAATTTTAATTTTTTCTGATTTCAGATCTGATCACATCTCATGTGACATCTGAAATCACTTTATTTTCTAATTAAAATAAAATTTAAAATCAGATCTAAATAATTTTAGAACCATGGCTCTGATACCAGTTGAAGGGAAAATCCTGATTTTTCCGGTCCAGGTTCGTTCAGATCTGATCAGATCAAGAGATATATTTCAAAAATTTTTCTCTTGATCTCAATCAGATCTTGATATATTTTAGATCTGATTCTTATTATTTTAATAAATAAAATAAAATAAGATAAATTAAATCAAATTTAATTTACCTGATTTGGGTAATCCTATTACCCTGTTAGATGATCCTGATTGCAGCGGAAGGTTCTGGATCTTAGCCACGCAAGCGCCTGGCCTCTACCGGTATCCACTCGGGTTGGATCTGGAGATCCTCTTCTTCTCTATCACACCTCCAAAAATTAGATCTGGATCTGATCTGGAGGATCTTCAAAACTCTTTTGAAGATCTGCAGTCGTCCTTTTGCAGCAGCGCAGCCTTCTTGCTTTTGATCGCCTTTTCTTGATCTGAATCGCACCAACCTAAATCCAAAACTCCTTTTGGACGTGGAGAGCAAGGGGAGAAGAGACTATGGCATGGAGAAGGAGGGGAGAGGCAGCCTTGGGGCATGGGTCTAATTGATTCTCTTTTTCTTTAGAATTTAGGGTTGGGCGCAGGGTCTTATTTATAGACTAAGCTTGTGATCCAACTCCTCTTCCTCCTCAACCAATCACAACCCTTTGTGAAATCAGATCTAAATCTGATTGGTTGGAATAGAGACCCCTGGATTCCTCCTTAGAGGGCGCCTAAGACCAGTCAAACTGGATTCTTAGAAGAACTCTAATTGGAATCCAAAAGGGAGGTGGAGTCCTTGTCCAACAAGGACTCCTAGGCGCCTCCTACTTGGGCTCACGCCACCCTTGGCGTGCGCCCTTCTCCTTGCCAGGTTCTGGCAGGGGGACAGGCCCCCACCAGCTCTCCAATAGGTGCATGACATGTGGTCAAAAGTCAAAGGGTCAATGGTCAACGTTTGACCAGTCAAAGGTAGACTTTTGACCAAAGTCAAAGAACAAGAAATGGCAGGTGACCAAAAATGGCAGGTAATGTCTTACAAAATAAGACAACCTATTCTGACTTGGACAACCTCCAGTCAGACCATATGAAGGCCTCTGATTGAGCACAAACTCCTTTGGCTCAGTCAGGACAACTTATTTATGATAGTAAAAGAAGAACGTTAGGTTCAATCGAGTGCTAGCACGATTTCCTTGAACCTAATTGAATCTCATTCAGATCAATTGAACTAGATCAGTTCAATTGATGATCACCAGATTCAAACCCTTGTTTGTGTGACCCAGTTAGGTTCAGTTCTGTATGGTAATGGGATATGTCATGATCTCTATCATCGACATCATCGAAACTCCTTTCGATGGATCAGAACTCTTCTGATTCGAACAGCTAGAATGATCGATCATCTAAATCATTCTAATTGCTCCCAAAATCCACCAGTGACACCTAGCAGTATATGGTGGCAACCCATCAGAGCTGAATGCGAACCTCTTGGTGCAGCTACCTGTGTGATTAAGTTCTTCTATCTTGAGCCCCGATCAGATTAGGGTTAAGGTGAACTCGTCAAACCCTAGTCTCTCTGTCATATGATGTAATCATTCGATTCGAGTCCAATGTGAAAATCTAAATAGAAACTCTTTCTATTATTTCACTCTGCCATGGCCATGGGCTTCTGGACTTGATTCTCATGATCATCATAGGGCTGCTCCTCTACCACCGAGGTAGATAGATTCCCATCTTGATGCAATCCAGTTCCTACAATGAACATGCTATAGCCAACATACACCTCAGGGTTCCATATGGCTAGGAGACCGAGTAATGGTGTAGTCAAACTATAACACCCTCAAGGTGAACTGCCGATGCATCTCAGGTCAAAGAACCAGACACACTACTGCAGCATCGAGTCAGTCATTGACGAGAAGGTAGACTTCCTAATGACTACTCGAGGTGGTCACGCTCAGTGCCCTCGTTCTCTAACGAGTACCTGTACTCTCGCTCCGGTGTCTCCACACCGTAGACTCAAGACTCATCTACTAAAGAGAAGCGATTCGTACACCAACCTTCCGGATCAATCACCATCCTCGTGATGATCCTATGGTCGGGAGCTGTTTATGAGTTAATAATGATTATTCATGTCTTAAATTTTCAACTCTTGAAAATATGAATTATCATTACCATTAACTCAAAGGATGTATCACAGACACTAAATACACATATGTGATAGAAAATAACCCATTTTTTATTAATTATAGTCAAAATTATAATTTTGCCCCTAGAAGTGTATTACAAGTGTCAGCCAATTCTGGCTTCTAGGGCACATATATTCACGGGCCACCCCATCCTCTTATGAAACCTTTATCGGAGTTCCTTGATTCTTTGTAGGGGGTTTCTTTGATGACATACTCGAGGGGGAGTTCGGCCTCGCTTGCGCCGAACTTCACTCCACCCTTTTGTGAAGCTTTCATCGGGATGACTTCATGCTCCTTTGTCGGAGCTTCCTTGATGGCGACCTCAAGGGGGAGTTTGGCCTCGTTAGCGCTGCCGAACTTCGTTCCGCTTTTGCGAGAGAACTTCTGCCCTCCATTTTTCCTTTCTTAGGGCGATTGGTATGCCCGAATGCTCTTCCTTAAGGCCGATTCCTCGCATCCTCATGATGGGTTTGCTAGCAAAGTCCCCATCGGAGGTTGTTGCACGGCCAACATCATCTCGGCGGGGCCACGAATCTGACTAGCAGGTTGAACTGCTCCACATCTACGGTGGCTTCGTGTGGAACCTGGGCTGTCGGGGCTGAAACGGGAGCAGATGGACCTAGCGCGCAGGTCGCCGATCGTCGAGTCAGAGCTCTCCTAGGAGGCATTTTCTTTTCAAGAAAGAACTCTAGTGAGGAAGAAGAGAGATCTCCAAAGAGGAAAGAGAGAAATCTTCGTCGAGCACTCCTTTAAGAATAAGGGAACCTCGGAGGTTCATGCCCTCCTTCTAGCACCATTCTGTTGACGCAGAATTTGATCATCGCCGAAATCAGCTGGAGTGGAGGTGGACGAGGTCGCCGTCGGGATCTGCAAAATAAAGTCCCATCCGAAGCCGGTGGGGGGTGGCTCTGGCAAGATCCTCCGACGATCAAGTCAGCTCTGACCAACAGGAATGGAGTGCTCGAAAATCATTTTCGCAGAGCTTAGAGTAGAAGAGAATTTAGAGCATAGAGATCAGAGATTAGAGTTAGCATATCAGGAGGGTCCTTTTTATAGGTGGAGCTTGATGGCGACAGCCACAGCCGCATGGTGGTGGGCCGCTCGAGGTTCGGTGAAGTCAGTCCCAGGAGGAGGGCGCGGTCTGCAGTGCCACCTGTAACGGATTGATGGTGACAGCCATCACCGCTTGGTACTGGGTCGCTGTCGCCTGTGGCAGACTGATGGTGACCGTTCGTCTAGCTTTAATAGCCATGGCTCTCAGAAAGCAGGCATTGATTGGACTTCGGCATATATCGATCCCGAAGGAGTTCGGACTCCTGAAGAGGAAGCTCGGAAGGAGTTTGGCTTCCGTAGGCATCTGGCTGAAGGTGTGCGGCTAAGGCTCGGTTGCTGGAAAGTTCAGTAGCAGCTCGACCGGCCAAAGGGGGTGTCTGGAAGGAGTCCGACTCCTGAAGAAGTTCGATCGAAGGATGTCTAGGACGAGTCCAGCCCCAAAGAAGTCCGACCGAAAAGAAAGCTTGGAGGGAGTTCGGCTCTCGTAGGCATCTGACTGGAGGAGTACGGCTAAGGCTCGACCGCTGAGAGTTTGGAAAGAGCTTGACCGCTGAGGAGTCCGGTTGGAGGACGACCATCGAGGAGTTCGCTGAGAAGTTCGGCCGAGGGACGACTGCTGAGGAGTTTGCTGAGAAGTTCAGCCGAGGGACGACTGCTGAGGAGTTCGACCGCTGGAAATCTGAAGGAGCTTGACCGACTGAGCAGTTCGGCCGGTTGTAGGAGTTCGGCTAAGACCCGTTCGCTGAAGCTCTTCCATAGCTACTGGATGCATTAGGCTGGTCATCAAACTAAACTTCGGTAGGAGCGGGGTTTATCCCCAACAGGTATTAAATCGATCTTAGAACCACCATATGGAACCAGCTCAGTACTCTCATTTTGAGAAGCTAGCTATAATTTTTCTTCTACAGAAGATCGGGTTTATACTGACCTCAATATCAATAATCCACTTGCGTAATCTTGAGATCAGTTTATCATGGGTCTCTTCATCTTGTGAGATCGATGTAATACTGACCTTACATTCTACGGGAGGCTGTCTAAGCTTTATCATACCAAAATCGATAAAATACAAATCTTGCCACATAGCGAGATCGATAAAATGTCGACGACCTCAATATTTTCAGAAAACTGATTGAGCTCCAGTCGCTTTATAATTAAGTCATGGCTCTCCTCCAGCCATATTACAGTTAATTGCCACCAAGATAAGTGGCCAACAACTGCAGTCTAGCTGGCTATTCTGTTATAATAAACTAACGCCTTAACTAACTCTTCTTAAGGCATAATCAAACTCCTCTATAAATAGAGGAAAAAGATATCCTTTAAAAGGTAAGCACCGGATTCACAGAGTTCAGACTCTACTGAAATCTGCTTTCGATTTTTTTACTAAAGGAAGATCGAATTTTCTCTCCACTCAAATATCTCATACTGCCTTTCAATCTTCCATTTTTACTATTTATTGATAAGACTTTAGTTAACTTAAATATCGGAGGGTTCTAAACTAGAGAATATCCCATCGATTCTTAGATTTTTTCTCCTAGGTTGGTCCGTGATTTGAAGCGATCCAATCCCAGGCCAGCTCTTCAACATAAATTTTTTTGAAGAATCTAAAGCCATGTTGCAACAATAGCAAAGACTCGCTAGCTCACTCACTTGTAAGGAAATGAAATCAAGGTTGAATATTGATTGTTACGCTTGGCTAGAGCTCCACCCAAATCATATATGCCCATCTTGAAAAACCAAGCCCTAGCAACTAAATCCGCTGTTTGGCTCATTTGCAACAACAATAGATAGTCTGATCATGCTTCATTGCACTTAAAATACATGCACCGCAACCAATCATGCCAACTTTGTGCATCTAAGCATGCATGACCCTTCTTTAGCCAAAGCATGCTCCTCTAATGGAGTGTGGAGAATGATACCGCTGGACTACAATTTAGTTTACGAAGTAGGTTTAGACAAGGAGGTTGCCACCACATGTCTACATGGAACTACGAATTTGAAACTAGTTCTCCATCGATTGTAATTTCTAATAATCAAGATGCTAGGAGTCATATTGATAAAATGAAAAAGAATTGAGAAATAGATTTTCTTAAAGCTCTTTCTTCTCCAGTTAGCACTATTTTCTCTTTCGAAGATTTATTATCCGAGTGTCCTCACTATAATTTTTTTATTTGGGAGCTTGAATAGGTTATTCATAAGATCAATATTATTGTTGTGGGTGGAAAAAAATCTTCTCTACCTAAGCTGAAGATTCGATGAATCTCCATCGATGTCGATGTCTTCTTCAACTGCCGACCCCTTCTTCAGTCGACTACCGTTTCTGTTGTTCTAAGATCTTTTGATCAGCCTCGAGCTACATATTTCATTATAAGAAATAGAAATGATTATTTTGCCTATGATGTATATTATTTACCTCATATAGCTAATAAAAATTTATGTATATCATAGTATAAAGATAGAACATAAATAGCTTGCGCACATACAATATTATAAACAATCGATAAATATATTATAGCATATATATTTTATTACCTAGCACAATTAACAATATATATCGACTAAAATCACATAATTAGTACCCACAGCATATATAAAGTTAAGCATTGAGTGCATTCATTATTAAATATATAATGCGTACGATAATTATATGTAATGGTTATTAATTATATTTATTAAATTTTGTATAATATTATTATTCGTAGTAGATCATAATCTTATAGGTATATGGTAATAATGATATATTATCCTATTATGAGCATTAATTCTTTCGTAGGTAATTAGGATATATATACTTTATTAACCGTACATCTATATTTATATTATCGTATATAAATTAATTTTTTTTAATTTAATTATTATTTTATTTATAGTTAATATATAATTATAATTTATACCATATATATATGACTCGAGCTAAGTATACTAACATGTAAAAAGTGAACTCCACTACTCAAAAAAATTATATAATAAAGTAGTATAGTAGGTGCAATTGCTATCCTGTATTAACTCATATATACGATTAAGTGGCTACCATATATGTTAATTAGCCTTAAATTTATTTATATAGCTTAAATCGTTACCCACGACATCGCCCACATCAACACAATCTAGCTCTCTAACTTACATATTTAATTATATTGTTATTTAATTATTTTAAATATATATTTATCAATAGATTAAGTATTACATAGCGTAGAATAAATTACATACTAATCATAATTACCTACATAGCCAATATACAGTATATAAAATTTCTTTCAATTAAGGCTAATTAAGTAGACTTCATCCGATCACCGACTACATATTACTACAATATCAGTACTTATATAATAATATTTTTTTTGAATAATTTACTTTTATAGTTTTTGACATAATGATAATATATTATCGAATGCATTACATACATACATACATACATACATATATATATACATATACATATACATACATACATACATATATACATACATATACATATATATACATATATATAGATATATATATAGATATGCATATATATATATACATATATAGACATATATATACATACATATATATACATATCTATACATATATATACATACATATAATAACTTAGTAAGTAGTACAATTAAATAGCCTAATTATCTTCTTATATATACGTTTATGATATATAAGTATTTTACGTATAGTGTAAATAAGAGTTATTTATATTCTTATTGTCAAACTTAAGTGATACGTAATAATTTTTTTTTATATTATAATTTTATATATTTTATTTTTAATAAATAATTATATGTCAGATCATCAGATTCAATAAGATATCTATTATATAGTCACATATAGGTAATATAATAGTCTAATTATCCATTGCATTAATTATCTTCCGTAAGTATAATTTAGGCTTATTACCTATATAATAATATATAGATGTACTTTAATTTAACGTTCTAGATAACTTTTTTTTATATAACTTAATATTATATATTACTTATTATGATTATAATTAAATTGTATATCGATTGCTAACAGTTAAACGTAGGCAATAAGCCAATTATTATAGTTTTCATAGTAATTTTTTTATTTAAACATTCATTATCTACGAGCATAGGCAAATACTGAGTCATTTAATGATTTTTTTATAAATAATTTATCAATATAATTTTAGAATTTAAAATTTATCTTCATCATTCGTTATCTAAATATTATTATTAAGATTATCCATTACAAAAGTCTACTACTTAATCGATCAATAAAGTTACCAGTTGCATACACCCACAGATAATATAATATACTATAAGTAGCTATGTATTCTGATTATCAATATATAAATATTTAGATTTCGAGCGGTCACGAATTGAATCACTTAAATAGAATATGTTCTAGTAATAGTAATATATAGTAAGATTCACTTAGACTCACGCATTCAAAAACTTGCAAAGAATGATCTCAGTGATATTTAATAGCATACAGATCCACATACATACAACTATATAATTTCACTCAATATACAGCACACAAACCCATTCATACTATAGTTAATTTGCACGAAATTGATTTCAGCTTTAAAATTGATAAAATCCTACGTATCAAACATAAAGTAGACTCAAATACATAGCGTTCATATGTATAACAAGTAATATATTTTTATATTAGAATATAATGATATAACTTTCCTAATACATTTGATTAATTTTGTACTTGTTGCTCATGTTTATGGATCATAAAGAATATTGTTGTTGCTAAATACCGCTATATATAGACATAACTAACATATAATCATACGATTTGCACCATAAATATTAATTATGTATATCTTAGATAATGATCAATTTCATTGGATTTAATAGCTAGGTATGAAATATACACTTGTGCATTTATTTGTATTAATAAGATTCTGCTTAACATAGAACTGAGTATCATATACAATCATTAATAACATATCGCGCTATTTACATACCTATACAATATTATTATTACTATATACCATGATTACATATATACAATATACATCAATAAAATTATGAGATATAGATAACGCATATAGTAGCCAAAAGATCTATATTTAGATCACTTACAAATAATCACTACTAAATATTCCAGATATATGCGCACTGTTTGTGACTATTATTGTATCACTATATATATCATTTATTATTCACTATATTTAATGAATCGTAAAATCATTATCTCACAGATTAATTAAATTGTAATTAGAATTATAATGGTTATAGTCCGATATGATAATTATAAAATATTTTTGTAATAGTTAATAGTTATAAATATCACGAGATATCATTTAGTGACTGTATACATACATACATACATACATACATAACAGTACTTTCTGTAGAATCATATCGATAGATCATACATACATTTAATATTTTATCATCAGTACTATATATGTATATGTATGTCTGTATGTATGTATAGATATACATACATCATATATATATTTAATAGTTACATATGATAATTAAATTTAATTTTTAAATGCGCAATACTAATTTTTAATGTATATCATAACATAAGCGGATCGCTGTTTCCTTGGTATACGCATTAAGTAATGCTATGTAATGTTTTTATTGAATCTTGAATCACATTAAGCGTTTAGTTGGCATACTAGATATAACCTGATGATATTTTGATAATATTATGTACACGAAATTTAATTATAAGTAATATTATATTGTACCTATTAGATATATGGATATTGATATAAGAATTTCGTGTATCGTATTAAAGGAGATAATTTCAATGTATAATTATATAGTCTATTCATTGAGAATTTATTATATAATATATTATTTAAGGAGATAAATATATTAATGAACTTCGGATATGGATATGTTGAAGGGTAATATAAAGGTATAATGGTAACTAATTCATGTACCGTATAATATATGAGATCTATATTTAAAAGGAGAATGATATACTTTTTAATGAGATGGTAATATCATACACACTTTATTATATCGAGCTAATATATCAAAGATAATTAATATATCATAATAGTTTAAATGATATAACACTGTAGGTAATTTACTTATTTTTAGATAGTTTTAGTAAATTATTTATAATATCTTAATAGTATATAATTAAATTTTATTATTTTTTTTATAATTTTATCTTATATATTTCGGCATTGCAACTCACATTGTAATTTAGAGGAGATTTAATTATATTAATTGTGTGGTGAGTCTTAATTAACTATCGCGCTAACAAAGTGACTATATCTTGTTTTACGCGACTATCAAATATTATGGTGCAGTTTAAATTAAATTTTTACCGTTTTATAGGTATTTTGAATTTTTTTTATTAATATCTAGATGTTCCATTTTGACGTAGTAAAATAACGTTTAACAACAACTTATAGACGTTGGTAAATTTTTGTATGAAAACAAATCAATATATTTCTCTATTTATCATTTATATGCGATATTATAATTTATAACGGATTGTAGCTACAGTCTCGAACAGACTCTGCTCGATTGTTACGGTAAATCTATTATGTGCTACTGTCTTATAACTATATAATTTTTTATATTAACATATTTTTAAGGAATTATTTTTATTTTTATCTCTTTGATATATGTACAAAATACTTATACAAAAAGAAAATTGTTATATCGAAATATGTATATACGATAAGTTTTTTAGATAATTTTAATCAATCCCCAGATCCTTAACGTAATAAGTCAAAATAAGTAGCAAATTTCGTCTCCACATCACCCCCAACAACATATCTTCTACGCCTATTTCTCCATCCACCCAATAGCCCCCCAAATACACGTCCTCGCACTGACCGCTCGGGGATCACTGCTATAAATATTGGCCGTAGCCTATGGGAGTCGCCTCAAACGATCACTTCATGAGTGCCACCCCACCTTGTAGAGGAGAAGGTCATAACACGTTTTTTTTTTGGCTTTTGCATTGTCGGAGAAGGTGTGGAGTGGTGGTGTACTGCGGTGTAGCCCAGGTGGCGGCCGTGAGTGCGGTGCAGGGAGGGAGGGGGGTTTTGAAGGGGGAGGATCAGGGAGCCGGCGCGGCGAGGGGGAGGGTGCCGAGGGAGTCGCGGGGGTGGAGGTGGTGCTGGGATAGCCCTGGCGGTGGTCGCGAGGGTGCGGTGCGAGGGGGGAGGGGGGGCTTGCGAGAAAGAGGGCGAGTTTCATGGGGGGGGAGAGGGCAGTAGGGGGTTTCACGGGGGAGGGAGGGAGGATCGGGGAGGGCGGGGGTGGTTTCGTGAGGAAGGGAGGGCGGAGGGGGATTCGCGGGGGATCGGGGTAGGGCAGAAGAGTGGGGAGATGGTGAGGGGAAGGGGGTGTTGTTTTGGACTATAATCGGATCCGGACCCAGGCCGGGCTCAAGCCGGGCCAAAGATAGGCTCGAGCCCAGCCCGAAAATAATATGGGCTATATTTTTTTGGCATGAGCCCGACCTGAATAGTCTCGAGTCAAGCCCGAAACCGATCTGACCCGATGGGCCTCGGGTTAGCCTGAGCCCACTTCTAGCAATATTTTAGAGAAAATTCTATGGAAATATAGAGTTATCCTTATTTGATAAATTAGGATACCATTTCTGAATGTATGTTCAGAGATGGATCCAAAATTGCATGTATTGAGCCGTAGATTCTCATTCAAGAATCGATCTCGATCAAAATCGACTCTTAGATGCCCTAATTTTGGATATTTTAAAAAAGCTTTAATCTTATTATTATTATTAATTAATATTTTATTTCATTATGTGGTGTTCAGTAGTTATCTCTAATATGTTCTTCGGGTATATATTAGATAGAGTGTATAGCCATCGTATTCATATCATATATTTAAAGAACCATGAGAAGATGCTGTCAAAATTTTCACAATAATGAAATAAAATATCGACTAATAACAATAATAAGATTATTCTTTTCTGAAAGAAATAGAGCCATACCTATTAGAAATGGATAGGATTATACATTCTTAAGATCTTACTAATAACACATATTTTAATGGTGAATATTTTTCATGGATAGATGAAAAATATTGATAAGAATTGGATGAATACTCGCTCTATCATCTTACCTAAATACTGATAAGGTATTGGGGATAAATCCTGCTCCCATCGAAGTTCAGTCTGATGCTTAACTTAATGCAATCGATAATCACGGAAGAGCTTCGGCGGTCAAATCTTAGCCAAACTTCTCAGTGGCCGAGCCCCAGCCAAATCCTTTCAGTCGGTCGAACTCCTCAACGATCGAGCCCTAATCGAACTCCTCCATCGATCGAACCTCTCTCGAACTCTCCCAACGGTTGAGTTTCTGCCGAACTCCTATAGGAGCCGGACTCCTCCTAGACTTTTTTTTCGGTTGGATTTCTTTAGGAGTCGGACTCCTCCTAGACTTCTCCTTTGGCTGGGTTTCCTCAGGATCCAGACTCCTCCCAGACTTCTCTAGGATCCGGACTCTTTCCAGACTTCTCCTTCGATCGAACTTCTTCAGGAGCCGGACTCCTCCCAGACATCTTCTTCGATTGGACTTCTATAGGAGCCGAACTCCTTTCGAATTTTTCCTTCAGTCGGATGCCTATGGGAGCTGAACTTCTTTCGAGCTTCTCCTTCAGTCGGATTTCTCTAGGAACTAGACTCCTCTCAGATATCTCTTTCGGTTGGACTTTTATAGGAGTCGAACTTCTTTCGGATCTCTCCTTCAGTCAGACTCCTACAGGAGCCGAACTCCTTCTAAACTTCTTCTTTGGCCGAACTCCTCCAGGAGTCGAACTCCTTCCAGACTTCTCCTTCAATCGGATTTCTCCAACGGATTGCTTTTGGATGATTTTCTCCAGATGTATTTTCTTTAGAAGTCTGAACTCCTCTAGAATTGATATATGTCAAAATCCACCAACCAACACCTGCTTCCTCTAAGCTACAGCTATTAAATCTCGATGAACGATCGCGATCAATCTACTACAGACGGTGCCCCCTTTCATGACAGACTCCATCAGGCCTCGAGCATCTTGCTACTAAATGGTATGGCTGTCACTATCAGCCTGACGATACCTTCCTCTCCATACCGAACCCCATGCGACCTCGAGCGATCTGCTATCAGATGGTATGGCTGTCACCATCAATCAAGCTCTGTCTATAAAAAGAAATCTTCTAGATATATTTTCTCTAAGCTCTTCTCTCCTCCTCTAAACTCTGTCGATCTTTTTCCTGAGCACTCCATTACTGTTGATCAGAAGAGCAGACTTGATCGTCGGAGGGTCCTATCGGAGCCACCATCATCGACTCCGAATGAGAGTTTATTTTATAGGTCACCGACAGTGACCTCATCTTTCTCGACTCCAGCTCGATCCGACGTCAACCAGATTCTACACCAATAAAATTGGTGCTAAAGGAAGGACCTCTGTCTCTGAGGTATTCTTATTCATAAAGGAATGCTCAGTCGACCCTGCCGACCTTCTTCTTCAAGGTTCACCTCCACCCTCTCCCTCAATCCCAAGAAATGCCTCAAAAGAAGGCGACTACTCAAAGATCTATCGCTTCTACCTTCAGATCTGAGTCAGATTCATCCATTTTTGCTCCATCATCGATACTTCAATCTCCACCTCCACCGACGGTCATGCTAGATTTGGAGTAGTTTAACCTACTGATGCAGTGGGTTCAGAGCCTCACCAAGATGGTGCAGGCCATGCGACAGCCTCCAATGGCGACTTCATCAGAAAACCCACTATCAGGATGTCAAAAATCGATCCCAAGAAAGAGCACTTAGACTAGCATACCCATCGTCCTTGGAAAGGAGAAATAGAGAGCAAAGGATCCATATTTGGATCATGGTTCTCCTTTAGAGGAGACCTTTTCCATTTGTAGCAAAAAGCCCTTCAAGGTCTACGATCGAGACGACATCCTCGATCACAAACTGCAGAAGATGGACCAGCGGATTGAGGAACTCTACCATGTCACCCTAGCTCGCTATGACGACGTCTGCACCAATTCTCATTTCTCTCTTCGAATTATGTAAGAGCCCATTCCGTCAAACTTCAAGCTCCCTCAATTTGAAAGCTACGATGGAACCTCTGATCCGATCGTTCATCTGAAGGCCTTTCGAACCATGATGCTACTGCATGGTGCACTAGACACCATATTATGTCGAGCTTTTCCATCTACCTTAAAGGAAGCAGCAAGAAACTGGTACTCGACATTGGAGCCAGATACGATCTTCTCTTTTGACCAGATGACCCATCAGTTTGCGGCTCACTTTGTCAGCAGTCGATGTCCGTATCGAGGTTCGAATTTTCTGATGCATGTCAAGCAGAAGGAGGAAAAATCCATCCAGGCTTATGTCACCTAGTTTATTACTGCTGCATTGGAGATCCAAAATTTGGATCAGTCTGTTACAATGGCCGCACTCAAGGACGGTCTTCAGAAGAATGATTTGCCGTTCTCCCTGGAGAAGAAGTACTCCAGAAACTTTACCGATCTATGGGCCGAGGGATATGCCTGTGCGGAAGAAGCCTTCAAGTTGAAGGATGAAGAAGCCGTAGGAGAGCGGTGGACGGACGAGTCTAATAGACCCACCACCGATGAAGGGCCGAGTGAAGTTCGACCGTACTCACGGACTTCCTCCGAGCGCAAGCGAGTCCAAACTTCTTCTCTAGCTCATCATTAAGAAAATTCCAATAGAAGAGCGCGAAGAAGTTCTCCCCTCGAAAGGTTCCATAACTACGCCCCCTTAACGCTCCTAAAACTCAAGTTCTGATGAAAATTAAGATTCAGCTACCAAGATCAGAAGAATTATGATCTCCTCCAAACAAATGCAATCGAAGTAAATACCGTCTCTACCATCGTGACCATGATCACGATCCTGAAGAATGCATTCAGCTCTGAGACAAAATCGAGGAGCTCATCAGGAGGGGCCGACTGGGTTGATTTCTTAGATGCTAGTCCGAAGCAGAAGAAGATCGGCTAAGGGTGCTGCTGTAGCTAGAACCACCAATGATAGAGGAACAACAAGGAGATCAACCGTCTTCCGACATCATCAATGCTACCTCGGGAGGGGGGCTTGGTACTTCAACGAGCCATCATCTCCCAACCTCAAAGCCAAGAGAAGCTTGCTCCAAATTGAGAAGGCCAGCATGAAATAGAGGAGGTCATCCGGTCTGAAACTTATCATTTGAAGGAACTCAGAGGAACAATACTCCCACGATCCTAAAATACAGAGAATCTAAGGATGTGCTGCCAGTAATTTTTCTTCAATAAAATTTCTTCATTTTAATATTATTGTTTATTGGTGCAAAAACTATGTGATGATAGGGAAGAAGCAGTCAATAGTGACCGTGTTAGGAACAGGAGGAGAACTTCATCCTAACATAAGCAAGTCGAAGTCCTTCAAAATTGGCTAAAGATAAGATCTCTCTTGAGCTTCTACGTCAATAGAAGATAAGATCTTCTTCAACCTCGGCTAGAGATAAGATCTCTCCCGAGCTTCAAAGTCTACGTCAATAGAAGATAAGATCTTTTTCAATCTCGGCTAAAGATAAGATCTCTTCCGAGCTTCAAAATCTACATCAATAGGAGATAAGATCTTCTTCAACCTCGGCTAGAGATAAGATCTCTTTCGAGCTTCTACGTCAACAGAAGATAAGTTCTCCTTCAACCTCGGCTAGAGATAAGATCTCTCCCGAGCTTCAAAGTCTACGTCAATAGAAGATAAGATCTCCTTCAACCTCTGCTAGAGATAAGATCTCTTCCGAGCTTCAGAGTCTACGTCAATAGGAGATAAGATCTCTTTCAACCTCGACTAGAGATAAGATCTCTCTTGAGCTTCTACGTCAATAGGAGATAAGATCTCCTTCAACCTCAGCTAGAGATAAAATCTCTCTCGAGCTTCTACGTTAATAGAAGATAAGATCTCCTTCAACCTCAACTAGAGATAAGATCTCTCCCAAGCTTCAAAGTATACGTCAACAGAAGATAAGATCTCCTTCAACCTCGACTAGAGATAAGATCTCTCTCGAGCTTCTACATCAATAGGAGATAAGATCTTCTTCAACCTCGACTAGAGATAAGATCTCTTTCGAGCTTCAAAGTCTACGTCAACAGGAGATAAGATCTCTTTCAACCTCGGCTAGAGATAATATCTCATTTAAGCTTCTATGTCAACAGGAGATAAGATCTTCTTTAACCTCAGCTTGAGATAAGATCTCTTCCGAGCTTCTACGTCAATAGAAGGTAAGATCTCATTTAACCTCGACTAAAAGATAAGATCTTTTTCGAGCTTCTACGTCAACAGGAGATAAGATCTCCTTCAACCTCAGCTAGAGATAAGATCTCTTCCGAGCTTCAAAGTCTACATCAATAGGAGATAAGATCTCCTTCAACCTCGGCTAGAGATAAGATTTCTTCCGAGCTTCTACGTCAACAGAAGATAAGATCTTCTTCAACCTCGGCTAAAGATAAGATCTCTCCCAAGCTTCAAAGCCTACGTCAATAGGAGATAAGATCTTCTTCAACCTTCTAAGCTTCTACGTAAATAGGAGATAAGATCTTCTTCAATCTCGGTTAGAGATAAGATCTTTTCCGAGCTTCAAAAGTTTACATCAATAGGAGATAAGATCTCCTTCAACTTCAGCTAGAGATAAGGTCTCTCTCGAGCTCCTATATCAATAGAAGATAAGATTTTCTTCAACCTTGGCTTGAGATAAGATCTCTTCCGAGCTTCTACGTCAACAGAAGATAAGATCTTCTTCAACCTCGGTTGGAGATAAGATCTTTTCCGAGCTTCAAAGTCTATGTCAACAGGAGATAAGATCTCCTTCAACCTCGGTTAAAGATAAGATCTCTTCCAAGCTTCAAAGTCTACGTCAACAGGAGATAAGATCTTCTTTAATCTCAACTTGAGATAAGATCTCTTTCGAGCTTCTATGTCAATAGAAGATAAGATCTTCTTTAACCTCGGCTGGAGATAAGATCTCTCCCAAGCTTCAAAGTCTACGTTAACAGAAGATAAGATCTCCTTCAACCTCGGTTGGAGATAAGATCTCCTCCGAGTTTCAAAGTCTACATCAACAGAAAATAAGATCTTCAACCTCGGTTAGAGATAAGATCTCTTTCGAGCTTCTACGTTAATAGGAGATAAGATCTCCTTCAACCTCGAATGGAGATAAGATTTTCTCCGAGCTTCAAAGTCTACGTCAACAGAAGATAAGATCTCCTTCAACCTCGACTGAAGATAAGATCTCCTCCGAGCTTCAAAGTCTATGCCAATAGGAGATAAGAGATCTCCTTCAACCTCGGCTGGAGATAAGATCTCCCCCGAGTTTCAAAGTTTACGCCAATAAGAGATAAGATCTTCTTCAACCTCGGTTGGAAATAAGATCTCCATCAAGCTTCAAAGTCTACGCCAATAGTAGATAAGATTTTCTTCAATCTCGGTTGGAGATAAGATCTCTCCGAGCTTCAAAGTCTACACCAATAGGAGATAAGATCTCCCCCGAGCTTCAAAATTTATGCTAACAGAAGATAAGATCTTCTTCAACCTCGGCTGGAGATAAGAACTCCTCCAAGCTTTTACTTGAACGTCAACCTTGGCTGAAGACAAGATCTCTCCCGAGCTTCAACTTTAATGGGTGCAGAGCTCAAAAAAGAACTTTGGTAGTCACCTTTTTATACTCCCTTTTTTCAAATTTTAAACTCAAAAATGAGAGGAGACTATTATTGGAGATAAACCCCGTTTCCGTCGAAGTCTAGCCTGATGCTTAGCCTAATACAATTGGTAATCATGAAAGAGCTTCAGCGGCCAAATCTTAGCCGAACTCCTCAGCGATCGAGACCCAATCGAATCCCTTCAGTCAGTCGAACTTCTCAGCGGTCGAGCCTCAGTCGAACTCCTTCATCGACTGAACCCCTCTCGAACTCGCCCAACGGTCGAGTTCCTATCGAACTCCTATAGGAGCCAGACTCCTCCCAAACTTCTCCTTTGATCGGACTTCTCTAGGAGCCAGATTTCTCTAAGAGCCGAACTCCTCCCAGACTTCTCCTTCGATCAAACTTCTCCAGGAGCCAAACTCTTCCCAGACTTCTCCTTTGGTCGGGCTTCTCCACGATCTGGACTCCTTCCAGACTTCTTCTTCAATCAAACTTTTCTAGGATCTGGACTCCTCCCAGGTTTCTCCTTCGATTGGACTTCTTCAGGAGCTGAACTCCTCCTAGACATCTTTTTCAGTCAGACTTCTACAAGAGTCGAATTTCTTTCAAATTTTTCCTTCAGTCGAATGCCTATGGGAGTTGAACTCCTTCCGAGCTTCTCCTTCAGTTGGACTTCTTCATGAGCCGGACTTCTTCCAGATATTTTTTTCGGTTGGACTTCTATAGGAGCCAAACTTCTTCCAGATCTTTTTCTCAGTCGGACTCCTATAGGAGTCGAACTCCTTCAAGATTTCTTTAGGAGTCAAACTCCTTTCGGACTTCTTCTTCAGTCAGATTTTTCTAGCGGATTGCTCCTAGATGATCCTCTTCAGACATATTCTCTTCAGGAGTCCGAACTCCTCTAGAATCGATATATATCAAAGTCCACCAACCAATGTCTGCTTCCTTCGAGCTATGGCTATTAAATCTCGAAGAATGGTCACCATCAGTCTGCTACAGATGGTGCTCTCCTCCATGATAGACTCCACCAAGCCTTAAGCGGCCTACTATCGGACGGTATGGCTATTACTATCAATCTGATGATACCTTTCTCTCCATACCGAACCTCACACGATCTCGAGCGATCCGCTATCAGACGGTATGGCCATCACCATCAATCAAGCTCCGTCTATAAAAAGGAATCCTTCAGATACGTTTTCTCTAAGCTCTCCTCTCTTCCTCTAAATTCTGTCAAACTTTTTTTTGAGCACTTTATTTCTGTTGGTCAGAAGAGCTGACTTGATCGTCGGAGTGTCCTATTGAAGCTACCACCATCGACTCCAGATGAAACTTTATTTTGGAGGTCATCGACGGCGATCTCATCTTCCTCAACTCGAACTCAATCCAACGTCAACCAGATTCTGCACCAACATAAGGTATTAGAAATTTTATAAGATTTGCACATTCAAGAGTCGATGATCCCAATAGAATCAAATATCTTTATCGGAGATGTCACAATAATTACTTTCAGCCTACAAATACAGCATTGGAGCACTTGTTGAATTGAGGTATGGATAGAAAATATACTATTTGGGATTTGCATGGGGAAAGTAGACCTACTAACATAAGAGACCAACATACGGATCAATAGATAGAACCAATTGGCATCAATGAGATGTTAGATGATTTATATAAGAGAGCATATTTTGACAACTCTTCAGAGAGTACGAATAATGCAAATGATGGATATTTTGAAAAACTCATGAGAGATGCCAAGGAGCCATTATATCCAAATTATAAGTTTTCGATGCTTGAGTACTTGATAAAACTGCTCCACGATAAAATCATGTTTCATTGGAGTTAAAAGTCATTTGACTTTATATTGAACTTAATCAAGGAGGCATTACCGGATGGTGAAAAACTTCTAAAATCGTATTCAGAGATAAAAAAGTATATGCATAAACTTGGACTGGATTATACACTTATACATGCATGCAAGAATAATTAAGCATTATTTTATAAAGAGCATCAATACTTGGATTGTTGCCTAGAATGTGGTGAGTCAAGGTATGCTAAAGATTCCGAAAGAGGTAAGAAGCAGCCTCATAAGATTTTGAGATACTTTTCATTAACACCAAGACTTCAGAGACTTTATCAGTCATCGAAGACCGCTGAGGTGATGAGATGGCATCATGAGATGTGAATTCTTGAGGATAACATCATTAGTCATCTAGCAGACTCTATAGTTTGAAGAAAATTTGATAAACAATATCCTCAATTTGCTAATGACCCATGCAATATTCATCTTGGCCTAGCATCTAATGAATTCAATCCATTCGGAAGCGTGAGCAATGCTTACAATATATGGCCAGTTATGCTAATGCTGTATAATGTTGCACCATGAAAATATATGAAAGAGCCATTTTTATTTTAATCATTGCTTATTCCTGGACCTAGAGCTCCTGGTAATGAGATAGATGTTTATCTGCAATCCTTAATCAATGAATTGAGAAAACTTTGAGAGATTGGTGTTGAAACATATGATTCAGTTAGTAAAAAAAACTTTCGATTGCATGCGATGATAATGTAAATAATTAATTAATAATTTTTTGGTATATGGCAACCTATCTGGATGGAGCACAAAAGGATATTTGGCATGTCTAATTTGCAATGGTGATAGCTGCTCCATTGGACTGAAGCATGAAAGAAAAATTGCCTATATGGGTCATCACAAGTTTTTACCATCTAATCATTCTTGAAGAACCCATCGAAATCGATGCTTCAATGAAAAATCAAAGATGCATGGGCTACCTTGTATGATGAGCAGAGATGACATATTAGTACAACTAGAGGCCATTCATAGTGTTAAATTTGATAAAATTTTTGGGAGTCACAAGCAAAATTATAATGAATTAGAGTTGAACTGGACGAAGCAGAGCGTATTTTTTAAATTATCTTATTAGCAACATGTCCGACATCGTCATAATTTGGATATCATGCACATTAAAAAGAATATTTATGATAATGTTATTAGGACACTTCTTAATATCAAAAGAAAAATAAAAGATAATCCAAATTCTCGGCTAGACCTAGAAAGAATGGGAATACGGCATGAGTTGCACTTGGTGCCCCGTGATGGTGAGAAATTCTTAATGCCAACTGCAAGTTATACATTGCATGATGATGAGAAAAAAAATTTCTGTGAGTGGTTAAAAATCGTAAAGTTTTCTAATGGCTTTGTCTCCAACATTTCAAGCCATGTGAACTTGAAAGATGGCAGTATCTCGAGTATAAAGAGTCACGACTCTCATGTACTGTTACAGCGTCTTATACCTGTTGTGATGCATGGCTTCTCTACCATAGAGGTACAGAATGCATTTATTGAATTGGATATTTTCTTTCAAAAATTATGTTGTCGGAAACTTTAAGTTGATATGTTGGAGAAGCTTCAATCAGATATTATCCTATTGCTATGTAAGCTGAAAAAAAATTTTCCACCATCATTTTTTGATATTATGGTACACTTGGCTGTTCACCTTCCAAGGGTAGCTTTGCTTATCGGGCCAGTTCAGTATCGATGGATGTATCCTATTGAATGATAATAATATTACAAAAAATCTAATTTTTTTACTTAATTTATAATCATAATAAAAAAATAATTACATATTTTTTTATCATTTTGCATGTGCAGATTCTTATATAAATTGAAATAATATATGTGAAATAAAGTACGTCCAAAAGGATCAATTGCAGAAGCATATATCTCTTCAGAGTATCTTACATTCTATTCGATGTACCTCGATGATATGGAAATACGATTCAATCATGAAGAGCACAATGCAGATAAGGAGTGGACCGATATTGAATCAACATTATCTATTTTTAGGATTAATATTCATCCCATTAGTGAAAAAAAGTACAAACATATTGACATAGAAGAATGTGAGCTGGCGCATTTCTATGTACTAAATAAATGCAAAAAAATCTATCATTTTATGAAATAAGTATCTTTACATAATCAATATTATATATTTTTTATGAGATAAATTAAATAATAAATATATATTTATTATAGAGAGCATAGAGATGTATTATTGCAACAAAATAATAGAGATATCGAGGGACGACATTGAAGAAAGTTCGCAGCTTGGTTCAGACTACGTGTAAGCACAATAACAGTTTTATTTAACTTTTTATTACATATAATGTGTATGTAGTCTAATTTATTTTAACTTATGTGTATATTGTTGTAGATGATATTAATGTATCATAATAAAGAAGATGGTGCAACCGAGGAATTATATGATTTGGCATGCCATCTCAATCCTAGAATTTCGTGTTATAGCTCATGTATTGTTGGTGGTATGAGATTTCATATAAGGAAGCTTGATATGTAGCAGCGGACTCAAAATAGTGAAATTTTGACATTGAAAATCGATGGAGATAATGAGATTGAATATTATAGTATCCTTTTTGACATTATACAGTTAAGATATAAGTCAAAATGATTTGTTTACCTATTTAAATGCCAATGGTGAGATATCAGCAATAATAGGATGGGTATTCATAAAGATATATACTTCACAAGCATTGACTTTGTGAGAACATGGTATCAATCGGATCCTTTCATACTCGCTAGTCAAGTAAAATAGGTATTATACCTAAAAGATATAAAATATAAGGATGAATGGCATATTGTACAAAAAATTGCACCAAGGGGTGTTTATGACATAGATGTTCATTCCGAAATAGAAATAGATAAGAATTTCTTTCAGAAAAAACAGAATATAACTGACTTGGGATAGTACAGTATAGACATTGAAAGCACATCTTCTCTGACTAGGGATGACGTGCAACCTAATAATATTGATGTTAGTGAATTAAATCTGAACGTGTCGGAGGATCATGATGACAGTGATGATAATTTCATAAATGATGAAGAGAAAGATTATACATTAATGAATTATGATGATGAAGATGTCGATAATCCTCCTGATGAAGATACAGGCATTGATTGATCATATGTAATTTTTCAAGAAACTCATGTCTTAAATTTCATATATCATTTAGTATTGATATAATTTTTATCAAATATGATATTATCTCTAATATATTGTTTGATATAGATATGACACTAGGAGGACGATCTCAGAGGCTTGCATGAGAAGATGCCGATGCATCGACTTCTCCTGATAATCAGATAGTCACACTAGCTAGTTCAAGTTGATTTTACATATTATAATTTTTTTATATTTAATTTACTTTATTTTTTTTATCATTTATAAATAATTAATTTTAAGTTATGTCACTAGGAGGATGATCTGATGGAGGGATCGACATGGAGATGTCGGTACCACTTCATCATCTCAGTCGCACACTACTGGTGAGGTAGGCACATCATCTCCTATCATAGATTATTTTTTTTGTATTATATTTACTTTAAATTTTTATTATGTATAAATAATTGATTTTAAGCTTTATATTTTGTTGCAGCTACTGATACTGTGATTAGATGGACATGCGGAGCTGCTAGAAACGAGAAGCTGGAGGAATGGAGGAGGGAATATCTTAGAAAGAGGATGAGGATTGTCATCCCATTGGGATATGTCATGCCAGTAGAGCACCATGTCAGAGATCCATACGTGTACGAGGTAGATATTATTATTCGTCCGTACTTTCTTCTGATGCTAACTGATTGGCGTAGAGTTACGAGACTACAGCAACAGATCCTTCTCAACCATTTGTAGGTAACTAAATATATTTTTTGATAATTATGACACTTTTATTTTTTTTGATAAATCTTATATATTGTACATTATTTTTGCAGCATGATTTTGATATTCAGAAGATTGATATCCTGCATGTGCGGAAGGCTATCCTTCGGCATATGAGGCTATTATTGGGGATAAATCCTGCTTCCATCGAAGTCTAGTCTGATGCTTAGCCTAATGCAACTGATTATCATGAAAGAGCTTCAATCAAAAATTCTCCTTTAGTCAGCCGAACTTCTTCAGTCGATCGAACTCTTCAGCGACCATACCCCAACCGAACTCCTCTCGAATCTCTCCTTCAGTCATATGCCTATAGAAGCCAAACTTCTTCCGAACTTCTTCCTCAATCAGATTTCTACAGGAGTCAAACTTCTTTCGAATTTTTTCTTCAGTCAAGTTCCTCCAGGAGCCGAACCCCATCCAGACTTCTCCCACAGTCGGATTTCTATAGAAGTCGAACTTCTTTCGGACTCTTTCTTCAGTCGAATTTCTTCAGAAGCCGAACTCCTTTCGAACTCCTCCTTCAATCAGATTCTTCTAGGAGTCGAACTTCTTTCGGACTTCTCCTTCAATCGAATTTCTTCAGGGGATTGCTTCTAGATCTTAGCTAGCATTTCTTCCGAATGATCCCCTCCAAACGTATTCCCTTCAGGAGTTCGAACTCCTCCAAAATTGATATATATCAAAGTTCTTCACCAACCAACACCTACTTCCTCTGAACTATGCTTCCTCCGAACTACGGCTATTAAATCTCGACGAACGATCGCTATCAATCTAACGACACTCTCCTCTCTGTATCGAACCTCATGCGGCCTTGAGCGGTCCACTACCGAATGGTATGGCCGTCACTATCAATCAAGCTCCATCTATAAAAAGGGACCCTCCAAATACATTTTCTTTAAGCTCTCTTCTTCTTTTTGAAACTCTACAGAACTCTTTTCTAAGCACTCCATTTCTGTTGGTCAGAAGAACTGATTTGATCGTCGAAGGATCTTGCCAGAGCCACCACCATCGACTCCGGATGGAATTTTATTTTGCAGATCACTGATGGCGACCTCTTCTTCCTCGACTCCAACTCGATCCAGCGTCAACCAGATTCTGCACCAACAGGGGCGATTGCTCAGAGGATTCAGATATGAGCTCCATACCCACTGAAAGAAGGTCTTCTAGGCACGTAGGGCGACGACGGCATGTGAGACACCATATAGAAGTGTATCACATTCCGACTGGGATCTCCTCTACATCAGATATGAAGATCCTACATATCAGGTATAATTATTATATATAATAAAAATATTGATTATTGAATTGATATGTTATTGTAATATATTCACTAATATCTTCATTGCATTTATTTATTAAGCCTACAGCAACAAGGCCTCACAGAGTAGATCGAGGCTCACGGTGATGCATTGCGGTAGATTAAAATTATTTTTACAGTATCAGTATGAGCTGGTAAGTACGCATACATACATCTTTAATGATTTGTTAGAGTATATCTGTGTCAATATTTTTACATTCATAAATGTTAGAGGAACATCGAGACAGGATAGCTGTCCAGATGGATTGACGTCTACCAGAGGATCCATCATCAGACGACGGGCAAGTGGCTTTCCGAGACTAGGGAGTGACATGTGAGTATTAAGTGATTAAGTTCTGTTTCAATTTTATTATAAAGTTTAGACTTTTGGTTATATTTATTTTTTTCTTTAGTTAGGATTGTATGATGGAGATATGATCCCAACCCCCAGTTGAGAGCTCTATCCCACCCATAGATGACGATATCTATGATGAGGTGCTCAGTAGGAGACATAGCTATGTTACGGGATTGGGATATGGAGTTATGGCCTCTAGCTCCTCTTGAGTAGCACATATTTCTTGTGATGCTCGTCTGCATGAGGCAGAGAGGAGACATTCTGAGATCGAGAGGAGACATCAGGAGGAGATAGTGAACCTACGGTGGGCCAATGTCGAGCTTTTATCCCAGCTTCAGGCATTTGGGATGAAGCTTGATGAGTTATGTCACCGTATACCTCCCCTACCGACTTTCGATATTCCTACTGATGCTTACGCTCAGAACTCCACCGATGATGATGATGCCTCCCCCACCGGTATTATTTTATATTTTTTTTAATTAATATATTTTTATCATTTATATTAGATAATTAGTTTGTTAACTTAATTTTTTAATTTAATGCAGATTTATGATATGTCACTATCGATATGGAGTTTTATTTTATTTTATTATATTTTTTTAAAGGACATGTAGTATGTACGATATTTTGTATAGGTACATATTTTTTTATATGGATGTTATATGGATATTTTAAAGTGAATGAATTTGATTTTGGGATGCATTTATTTATTATATGGTTGTTATATCATATGTTATCTATTATGCGGATGTCTACAAGTTTTAAAAAATTAATATAAATAAAATTATTTTTCTTTAAAAAATATTTATCGATGTAAAAAATATAGGTAAAGATAAATAGCGATAATACTTAGCATCGATAAATGAGAATAACCATCATCAATTATCGTGCCAGCATGCCACTTTTAGCCACGCTTAATAATTACCGACGTAATTAAGCATTGCTAAATATTTACTGACGAAAATTAATGTAGCAAAATTCAATATAAATAGTCACCAAAAAGCATCCCAACGTGCCACCTTTGGCCATGCTTTACTATTACTGATGTAAATTTACATCGCTAAATATTTTCCAACATAACATAAGCGTGGGTAAAAATATTTTTATCAACGAAAGTTTTCATCGGTAAAAATATTTTTGCCGATGTTTATTTTACATGGATAAAATATTAGCGACGATAAATTAACATCGATAAATATTTTTTTTGATAACTATTTTGCTTAGATAATTAATTACTGATGTTTAATTAAATATCGGTAAATCATATTTTTACCAATGTAAATTTCCTAAACGTCAACAAATGAAATTAACGATGGCACTTTTGTCGATATTTTTTTTTTCGATGCATTTTACGTCGGTAGATGTATTTAGCGACGCTTTTGCAAGATTTAGCTATATGTTATTTGCTAGCTAATTACCTTTTTTCTTGTAGTGTTTGAAAGGATTAATCAGGAGATCCCGCATATCTTTTTAAATCATACAACTATCAAGAACAGTTGGCCACAAAGCAAATAAGGCAAAAATAATTGCTCCGAAAGATCAAGCCAAAAATCCTAAAGTAGTGCATCCAAAGCGGCTAGGATTACCTCAAAAAACTCTTTTTCTATACGATTCTCATCTCTACCTATAAATAAAGGCCTAAAAGGAACCTCCAAGATATGCAATCTCTCTATCTCGCATTAATTAATTACTATCAGAAATTAGCCTTTCACCAAGAGATAGATCTCTCGAAAAATCAATGAGGGATTAGAAAGAGATTTTCAAGAGATGTTAAGTTGCATTCAAAACTCGATTTCACTAAGAAATCTTTAAGAGATTTGCAAGGGATTTACAATCCTTGCTAAATCTCTTGGTAATCTGCAAGGAATTAGTGAGTGATTACTTCATTTCATCGAGTGATTTGTAAGAAAAGTTTTGTTCCCCATAGATTTACCAAGGGATGAATCTCTTGGTGCTAATAAAATATTTTTAAAAATCAAAAAAATTATATTAAAGAGAGATTTTTCTTGGAAGTCCGTTAGTGGTATTAAAATCCAACACCAACACTATAAGAATTGAAAGTATTAATGACGTTATGAAAAAGTGAGGCATTTAATTCACTATTATAACATAGATTCATATAAAATACAGAGCAAATGAAGAGCATTTAACCCTTTGCTAAAGAAATCCTATCATCTTATTAGGAAGAGAAAAAAAGATATACAAATTGACAAAAGCCAAATTGTTACATCCTCATTAATGTTATTGTTCATTTAAAATTGAGTGATACAATTATATTCATAAGGATATTATTCAAGCTCCATCGAATTCATCTTTCTAATTTCAATATAACTGATGTAGCCTATAGCACGACGATTGTTGGGGAAGAGGAATGGAAGACGCACGAAACAAAAAAAAAATGAAAGAAAGAAGAAAAATTTCTCTTCATGAATTTTAATTTAATAAACTCAAAATTAATTGATTACAACGATGGTTAAGGGTCTTATTTAAAGTGTAAAAGTCTTAATTCAAAAGCAAAAAAGAATTCTAAACAAAAACAAAAAGAACCAAACGAGATCAAGTTAAAAAGTAGACTCCCAATCGGATTAGAAATCTCCAAAATCTTGCGTGCTCTCGTAGACCTATCAGATGATTTAATTAGACTCCAAAATTTGCAGTAGCGACGAAGTGGCCAAACCTGTAGGGCTCGAAGAGAGATTTCTAGAATGAGGTCATAATAAAAATTCTGACAGCGAATGATAAAGTTATGACTGTTCTAATTCAATAATATCATAACCTTGTAAGAATCGGTGCAATTAGATTGATTTCGCACTCTTTCGGATTCGATCCCTCAAATCAGTATAAAAAAATATTTTTTTATGATAAATTTTTAGTGACAAAATAAAATTTTGTTACTAAAAATAAGATTTTTTAATAAATTATAATTTTATTATAAAAAATATATTTTTTATGATAAAATCTCTTTTTGTCATTAGAGTGCATGAGTTATTGTAATAAACTAATAATTTTGTTACAAAAAATCCTCCTGCTAATTCATAATTTCTTAGATTTTGGTGCTAAATATATTTATGACAAAAATATATATTTTTTTGATAAAATATTTGTCCCTAAAAATTATCAATTTGTGGCAAAAAAAATTATCACAAATAAACATTTTGTGAATTTACTTTTCTATTTATAGCAACAAAATCACTATTATCGCTTTAATTAAGCAAAATTATTATGATAAAATATTTTATCGCAAAAAGTCTAAATCACTATTTAGTTTATTGTGATAAAAATATTTTATTACAAAAAGTCATTATATTTTTTATAGTTTTTTTGTGATAAAACCTTATTTGTTGCAAAAAATTTTGATTCTCTCCTTTTATTCCCTCCTTTTTTTTTAATGTATTGTGACAAAAATATTTTGTTACAAAAATTCAATATATTTTTTTGTGACAAAATCTTGGTTGTTGCAAAAAGTTTAGATTCCCTCCTTTTGTTCCTTTCTTTTTGTTTAATTTATTGCGATGAAAATATTTTGTTGTAAAAGATCAATATATTTTTTATGACAAAAGCTTGGTTGTTAAAAAAAATTAGTTTCCCTCTTTTTGTTCCCTCATTTTTTTTTAATTTATTGTGACCAAAAATATTTGTTGTAAAAAGTTAATATACTTTTTTATAATAAAGATTTGTTTGCTGCAAAAAAATAAAAATTAGAATCTCTCCTTTTGTTCCCTCTTTTTTTTTTTTAAATTTTTTTGTGATAAAAAATATTTTGACAAAAAAAGTATTGTATTTTTTTTTGTTGCAAATGGGCTGTACGAAACATTATTATTTTATTTGCAAAGCATCAAAATGATGTCATTATAAAAAAATATTTAATTTTTATTATTTTCATGGCAAAATATTTGTTATTAAAGGTCATTATATTTTTTATTTTTTTAAAAAAAATTATTTGGATGCATTGGATCGTGCCAAATTTTATGGTGGATAACAAACCACATTACCCATTGTATTTCACCAATTCTCGATTGCAGGCTAGATTTGCCTCGATTTACTTAGACCTGATGCATCAAATTCCCCTAGTTTTTCTATTCAATTGCTCCAAGCCTCTCACCCAATAAAGTTCTTTTCCATTCCCCAAGTGGAAGCCCTAAGCTTCCTTATTCAGCTGCTACAAGCTTCCAAGCTTCCTTATTCAGCAGCTACAGCTTTTTCACACTGTTGAGACTCTTGAGATGGGGGAATAGTGAGAAAACTGGAGGAGAGCAGAGAGAAACCGGTGGAAAATGGTAGAAAATAGAGAAAAATTGATAGAAAAAATAAGATAAATAGAAAAATTCCAAAGATCAGATCTTTTCCCAAATATATCAATCATTTTTTTTTTATTTTTTTAATTTTCTTTAATGGCCGGGAATGGAGACCACCTAAGGGAGATGGGAGGGGTTTCTTATGTTCCCGTTGAAGTTTTTTCTCTGGGATTTTGTGGGAGTTATGGCGGTGGGAGTTGGTTCTCCAGCTTAGGATTGATTGTTTTAATATTTATTAAAATATGGCTTTGATGTGAACCATTCTTTTGCCAACATTTTGGGTGTTATTGTCACTTTATACGTACGAAAGTTCCTATATATTTTCTTTTTTTTTAATACCTCTGTTCGGTATTTTATATGGCTGTCGTCAACCAAGATTTTATTGGAAAATTCCAAAAGCCTCTCTACGCACGAGACTTTCTGGCTTAAAAAGATCGGCGCACTCTTTATCACGTACTTGTTCGCATATCTTAGAAAACTTTCTCGAATTCAACAGTTTGTTTACAGTGGTGGTCATCACTATTTGTTGAAAACAGTATTCTCTGAAACTTGAAAAAGTTCTCAGCTTTTCACATCCAATTTTGAAGTGCATCTGAAGCTAGCTGCATTCTTTCTAGGTAGTTTTGTTGTATATTATTCATTTGTCGGATATGGTACACCAGTTCACCAATTTGGCTATGGTGACCTTCATTACTCCACAAATACCTGTGAAATGGGAGGTCCTCAGCTAAGAGACTTTAATTATGTAAACTTATTAGTGCATATACCAATCAGTTGAATTTCCGATATCATTTCTATGAACAACTAGAAAATGATAGTGTTTTATTTCTTTTTATTTTTTCATTTTTGTTGTACAACAAGCCAATAAGCTTGCTGCTTGCATTTAGCAATTCCACTGCATGTGTGATACCGTTATTGGCTTTTATGTTTGGTGCACTCTAATCATGACTGGATTGCTAGTGAAGTGTTATATACTGAGGTTTTTCCATCTTGTTATCAGTTGAACAGAACTATTAGTGACCCAAGAAGTGCTGGGGTTATTGGTGATGGAGAATCTTTTTCCAGAGAAAGTGAGTAATCTTGCTGCACAGGCTCTTTATGATTCGATTAAGCATATTTATAACAACAGAATTGGCCTATGAAGCTTGTAGCTAGGCCTGATGGGAATTTCAATGTTGTTATTTATTTTGTCGGATGTCGTCAAAACCATCAAGATATAATTTCTAAATGAAATTTTGTTATCCTTCTAACTTTTGTGATGGTGATAGTGCAGTCAACCTATATTAGTTGATCATGATACCATATTTTCTGAAAAACTTCATGAAAAAGATATATGAGAATTTTTTTCTGTGCAAAAACATCATAGTTCTTTATAGTGCAATAGAGATGAACCTTTTCAATTGTAGAATATATAATTGACTGCATGTATGGTTCCATAGAAAAAAAATATTTTTTGCGTGCGGTAAATTTCATTGAACTTTATGGGTTTCTGAGGGATACATCATGTCTGTTATTTTTTTTGAAGGATAACTATCTTCAAGATACCAGAGTTTATATGTTATTCTAATATTATAAGTATATGATAAAGGCACATGATGCCATGTGGATGATGTGTTGCCATGCCAAGATGCATTAGTAGAATAAAAGGAAAATTGATATGCTAATGAAGTTTGAGAAGTGGGGTGGAGGTGGGAAGGCCTGGGGAGGTGTGGCAAAGGAGCTTCACATGTGAATGCTATATGAAAAAACTTTTATTATATGATTTTTAAATGTATTGTTAAAAAATTCTGGTTAGAGTATAATACATCATTTTACCGTTTGATGGAAATTTAGCATATGATTTTTCGAGTGCATATGAGTTTTGAGATTTAGGACTTAGCCAAAACCTGTCAAAGAAGTTAGTTTCCTCCTTTTTTTTTATTTTGTACTATATGCAATGGTTTTATTTTTCTCAAAGCTTGCGAAGAAAACAATCAAGAGTAACTACAGACTTTAGAGTTTTGATCCCTTAAACTAGTTTTAGCCCAAATTCCTAGACTATGCTACTTGAAATTTGGATATTTGTGTTTCAATTTGAGAGTTTTGGATGAAGCTTCTAACCATTCTATTTGAAGCTTTATTTCAGTCTATGGCACTTCTATTTCAGTTTGTGGCACTACAAAGTCAGAAGTGAAATAATTGAGTTCCATGTGAGGATTTTTGAATCCTTTTTATTTGTTAGTAGTTCTTGAAATTCTATAATTATTGGTAGTTTTTGAAATTCTATAATTGTGCATTGCATTTGAAGATTTTAGTCCAATCAACTATATTTTCTAATTTGTTGATTACAGATTTAAAGAAAATTATTAGAGCATAAGTCACTTAGATTTGAGGTATTGTATTAGATTTTTATTTAGTTCATAATGTAAGTTATTATAATAACATTATGTAAATCTTCAATGTATTTTGTAGGTAAGATACAAATGATCTCCAAAAGAAGATTATAATGTTAAAAAATGTTGTGTAAGTGCCAATAGATATCTACTTACTGGAATGATGAATGAGGCGTAAAAGAAATGTGTGGATGAGTTAAAAAAGATAAATCCACGAGCTACACTTACAGACACGATTGGCAAAATTCATCCAAGTTGGATAAAGTAAGAGATATGGAATGAGTTATATCAGAGGCATTGGCTTAAGGATAAGTGGCAGCAGAAGTCTAAAGCTGGTAGAAAAATTGAATGAAGCAAAAGGAGGAATCAAATACTAAGCATTCAGGGGGTTCTATTTCTTTTATGACGTACAAGAGGAGGATGGTATTTTATTAAGTATTTTCATATTATTATTGATGTTTATATTCAATCATATGTTTATAATCTAATAACTTATTGCAGACCCAAGAGAATGGTGCAGGACCTACTATTGCAATGCTTTTTGATCGCATGCACAAAAAGAAAGGGACAGGTAAGTTTGTGAATGCAAAATCTAAGAAAGTTAACATAAATTCTCAATTTTTTATCAAAGTATATCTATATATTAATATATATTGACATATGTATATCTATAAGTATTGAATGGTTGTGCATTAAATTGAATGGTTGGTTTGCATCATTAATAGGTTATGTGTTTGTTATTTTTGAAAGTTATAGTTTTAAAATAAACTCTGCCGAACTTTTAAGAAATATCTAATAGATTTTAGATATTTAAATTTATAGAGTTATGATGTTACATTAATAGATAAATTATTATTATTCTATTTATCTTATTTTTATATATATCATCCATAAAATAGAGATAGTTGCTTATTTAATTTTTTTAAAAGCCTAAATATTTTTAATGTATCATTTCACGAGACATATAAGGCTGCTTTTACAAAAAAGTATGGCTCAGAGATTGATTCATTTGATACTACTATATATAGAAGGTATGGAAGGTATTTCTAAGAATAAGATATATAGATTTGGGCCGAATGCATATTTATCCAATATACTCGTGAGGACTCCTACAACATGCTCTGCTTCTCAACTAGATAGTCCTTCAAAGAGTGCATCTACTATCTATTCTATTGCTCCAGGAGCTATGGAGATGGCACAGAAAAATATTGTAGTAGCTTTGATGAACCCTCAATATAGAAAGATGTTGCGATCGCTTATTTCTAGTCTTGATTTTATATCATCTGAGAAGTTATCATTTTCTATCCACAAGAAGGAATCCAATTAAATATCCCTCCAACCGATCCTCCATGTGATTGATTCTTAGATATGAATTTATTAGAGTTGAATTGTTTAATGTTTTTATATATTGTATTTGTTTATGGATTGAAATCTTAATGGATACTAAATTTATATTTTGTGGAAAGCTTTATGGAAATGTGTTTGCTCAAATGTATTAATGTATTATTTTGGGCTATAAATATTGGGTTATGGTTGATATATTGAGAATTAGAATATATACATGCCTGCTAATATATTTATAAAATAGTCTTCCAAAAGGAAGCTTTACTAAGAAATTTGTAAGGAAAATAGAATGCCAGATAAAAACTTTATCAAGGGATTACCAAGGGACTTTTTAACAAACCTTAAACTATCACCAAGGGATTGTTGAGGGCTATCACTAAGGGATCTGTAAGGGATAAGTTTCTCATAAATCATCCAGCTGATCAATTTTTAGCAAGGAATATTTCCTCGATGAATCTCTTGTCAATTATCGAAGGATTTTTTAGTTTATTTTGGTTTGTAAATCTCTTGAAAAATGATCGATTTTTGGTAAATGGCCTTCAGTTTCACTAAGAAAAATTTTCTTGCCGAATTTTTTTTTTCAATCCCTTGGTAATTACTAAGGAATTTCAGAGGAAGACTTTCACCAGCATCATATATTCCAAGAAATCGATTTTCCTTGAAAATTCCTTGGTGAATCTCTTCACCAAGGAATTTTTGACTTTCATCAAGTGATTTTGTCCTCCACTAAAAGGTTGTTTTCTAATAGTATTCTCATCTATTTCGGATTTTGACTTATAGTGTTGGGGGTCTCCATCGGAGCCATCTTCAGTTCAAAACTTATTTTATAGGTTCAGCCATCACGATCTTGCGATTACCACCCAACTCCAGTTGACTCGACCCAAGCCAAGGATCTACAGCAATAAATATAAATCGCTATTAGAGGAAGGTAAATGGAATGAGAAATCAAAATTTCTATTCTTAGGGTCATTTTGGAATGAAGATTCCTAAAAGATGGGTAACCTAAATCACCTCTTTTTTGGATAAACTATTAGAACTATATTTAAAATTTCAGATGTGATTTAAGAAAACTAATAAAAATTTTGATTGTAAAATTATAAATAACTTATATAAGATAGTAAACTAAAATTGAAAAGAACCTGAAGCATGCGAGGCACTATCATAAGGCATATTTCTATCTTCGTATAGAAAATATCCAAAAATACCATCCCAAGATACAACTGGTATCCTCCACCTATGAGCATGATCGTGGAGCTAGAAGGTTGATGAAGACTCTTTTAGCATTCAGAAAAAGAAGAATAAATATTGCAGTAAAAAAGAGAAAGCTTAAAAAGAAGAAGAAAGGAAGGCTTTTGGATGGCTTACCTGATGAGGCCCCAAAAGAGTTTTTTATAGTCAATGAATTTGATCGTTTATGACCATTTATGACCGTTTGAACTTTTATCGATCTATTAAAATCTTTAAAAAGTCTAACGGTCAAAATCTTTAATAAAGAGACCAACATTCAGAAAATAAAAACGAGATTAAATGTACATGACTGTTGCTAATTAGGAGCCCAACGATCAAAAATTAACATCATCATAATAAAGAGATTAAAATATTTAAATGATAAAATTAAAAAGTAAGATTAAAATATTTAGAGTGATATTTTTGAAAAATTGAGTTTTTTTTGGGTTCTCTCCAATAATTCTCTACAAAACTTTATTTTTTTTAAATATAATAAAATAAAATAATATAAATTTTTAGATGCTTATACTATACAATGGGTAAGCTAATTTGACCTTACTTAGTATGAATAGTTTCTATCTGAAGAAAATGGAGTGAACTAGATCTTGAACTACGTTTTTTTGATCCAGACTTTAACTACCATATTTATAGTATAGAATTTTTTTATCGTAAATCTGTGTATTAGTGGTCATGCATATGTATCTTAATTTTTTATAAAAGTTATTAGAGATAGCCGATATCTCATATCAGCAACCATGTATGGATATCCTCATATACATGAGCTTCTCTAAGGATATATGTAATGTCATATCGATCTGGAGAAATACTTTTTGGATCTCATTCAAAAATAAACTCTTTCTAACTTCTATATAAGAGCATTAATTACTATAGGAATAGGATGGAGTCTACGACTCTAATATCAGATAAATTACAGGTGCTTCCTAACCAACTAATTAGCTTGTTATTATCATATTGAACTTCTTTAAGGGATCTCCTATCATAAAAGTTAAGTTTCAACTATTAAAAGATTTATTATGGGCAAAGCCCCATCTCCCTCAATGACTTTAAGACCTTAGTCCTACTTAAGCCTTTTGTAAGGCAATATGATAGAAGGCCTTCCCCCACAAGCTTTGAGATACTTAAAATCATGGCAATGACTATATTATATAGTGGTTCAGTCACATCATTAGAAATTACCAAGAAGTATTAGTTAAAAAAATTAAGCATGGATTTCAAAATATGAACTATGTAACTATTTAAAAAAAGACTAGTTGAAGCAAGATTAAACATAGATCATATAATCAATCTAACAAAATATATCAACAAATAAGTAGAAAGGTTTAATGGCAACAATGTCAATTAGCAAAAATCAAATCCCATTACAAATAGGACTCCAATTTTGTCTTTAATAGATGGCAATTTTTGGAAAATTAATAAATGATAGGAGAACCAAAAATAAATCTAAACATTTTTATTTTCTATCACAATCAGAAGAAATCAAAAAGAGAATATATAAAGGTCATATAACCCGAGCAATATCACAAGAGGCATTTGTAGACATTCCAAAATTATTCTTTACCATTAGAAAATCTTACTATTGTTATTTGCTTTAGAGTTATTTGATATTAAAATAATAGCATAATGGTATTATTGGGGATAAACCCCGCTCCTGCCGAAGTCCAGTTTGGTGCTCTGCCTAATGCAACCAGTAGCCATGAAAAAGCTTCAACGGACGGGTCTTAGCCGAATCCCTTCAACCAGCTGAACTGCTTAGCGATCGAACTCCTTCGAACCTCTTCAGCTGGTCGAACTGCTTAGCGGCCGAGCTCCTTGGACTCCCAGCAATATTGCTTTAGCCAAACCTCTCGGCGGCCGAGCTTCAGTCGGACTCCCGCAAGAGCCGAACTTCCCTCGAGCCCTCTTTGACTGAACTCCTCGACGGTCGAGCCCCTTCCGAACTCTCCAACGATCGAGCCTTAGCCGCACTCCTCCAGTCAGGCACCTGCGAAAGTCGAACTCCCTCCGCACTCCTTCGGCCGAACTCCTCTTGGAGTTCGAACTTCTTTGAAATTGATATATGCCCAAGTCCACCTACCAACGCCTGCTTTCTCGAGCTACGGCTGCCGAACTTCGACGGTATGGCCGCCACTATCAGTCTGGCGATGCCACTCTCTCCATAACTAACCTCATGCGGCCCGCAACCGGACGACATGGCCGTCACTACTGACGATACCGCTCTCTCCGTAACCAGTCCCATGCGACCCATGACCTACCAGTATGGCTGTCACTATCCACCTGACGATGCCCTCTTCTCCATACCGAACTCCATGCGGTCCCAATGGCTCGCTACCAAGCGGTATGGCCGCTACCATCAATTAAGCTCCACCTATAAAGGATCCTCCAGATATGCTAACCCTAACCTCGGCTCTCCTCTTCTTCTCTAAGCTCTACGGAACTTATTTTCGAGCACTCCATTCCTGTTGGTCAGAGCTGACTTGATCGTCGGAGGATCCTTCCGGAGCCACCCCCCACCGACTCCGGATGGAACTTTATTTTGCAGGTCCCGACGGTGACCTCGTCCACCATCGCTCCAGCCAATTTCGACGACGATCAGATTCTGCGTCAACAGATTGACGCTAGAGGAAGGGCAACGAACCTCCGAGGTCCCCTTATTCTTGAAGGAGTGCTCGACGATGATTTCTTTCTCCCCTCTCCGGAGATCTCTCTTCTTTCTCTCTAGAGTTCTTTCCTCAGGAGAAAATGCCTCCTAGGAGAGCTTCGACTCGGTGCTCGACAGCCTCTACGGTCCGATCCCGTTCGGATTCGTCCACTTTCGCTCCAATCCGGATGGCCCAAGTTTCATCTATGGCTGCGGTGGATGCGGAGCAGTTCAACCTGCTCGTTCAGTAGGTTTGTGGCCTCATGGAGGTGGTGCAGACGGTGCAGACCATGCACCGGCAGATTTCGGTATCAGTTCAACCAGCGTAGGACTCCCCAGAGCCGTGCGATCCGGCTCAGGAACGGTCGATTTGGGCTACCCGACCTTCGATCCCCAGAAGGGGGAGGCAAAGGAGGGAGAGCCTCTGCTTGGACCGTAGCTCAACCCAGGGGGAAGCCTCGCACCCTTTCTGTCAGAAAACTTTGGAGATCAACGACCGTGAAGACCTCTTAGATCGAAGGCTCTTAGAAATGAGCTGGCGAATCGAGGAGCTTCGTCACACTTCCTCCTCCCGCAGTAATGACATTTGTACTGACCCTCTCTTTTCACAAAAAGTTATGCAGGAGTCGGTCCCATCGAACTTCAAGCTCCTACAGCTCGAGAGTTACAATGGGACCACTGATCCGATTGACCATCTGAAAGCTTTTCAGACAACGATGTTGTTCCATGGCGCGCCAGACGCCATCTTGTGATGGGCTTTCCCCTCTACCCTTAAGGGGGCTGCTAGAAATTGGTACTCGGTGCTTAATCCGAGTACCATCTTATCGTTTGACTAGATGAGCTAATAATTCGCGGCCCACTTCATCAGTAGTCGACGTCCATGTCGAAGCTCGGATTTCTTAATGGTCATTAGGCAGAAGAAGGGAAAATCTATCCGAGCTTATGTCATTCGATTTAATACTGCCGCATTGAAGGTCCAGAACCTGGACCAGTCAGTCGCCATGGCCGCCCTCAAGGGCGGCCTTCAGAAGAATGACTTGCTATTCTCCCTGGAGAAGAAGTATCCTAGGAATTTTGCTGACATGCTAGCTCAGGTCAAAAGTTATGCCCGGATAGAGAAGGCTTTCGAGGCTAAGGACGATGAAGCCGATGGAAAGCGGCGAATTAGTGGGCCAGGCAGGCCCGCCGAAAAAAGAAAACAGACGAAGCTCGGCCGTGTTCCCGGACTTTCCCTACTCGCAGGCGAGCCCGAACTCTCCCTCGAGCTCGGAGGCAGGGAACCCCCGATGGAAGGGCACGCCGAGGTTCACCCCAACGCCAAAGTTCTCTCCGATGACGATTTCACAACTACGCCCCTCTCAACGCCCCAAAGACCCAAGTACTAATGGAGATCAAGGAATGACTTCCAAGATCAGAGAGAATGCGTTTCCATCCCAGCAAACGCAATCCCAATAAGTTCTGCCTCTACCATCGTGACCACGATCACAACACTGAGGAGTGCATCCAGCTCCAGGATGAGATCGAAGAGCTCGAAGGGAGAGGCAGGCTTGGCCGATTCCTGTGAAGACGACCTGAAGAGCAGAAAGATTGGCTGAGGGCGATACCGCCAAGTGAGAAAAATCTGCAAGAAGATCGGCCGCCCCTTGGCGTTATCAACACTATCTCGGAGGGACTTCAACAAGGAGAGGCCAGCGGACCGGTAAAGAGGCGGAGGACCATGAAGCCCGTGACCTTCACCGAGGCAGACGGCCAGGAGATCCAATTTCCACATAATGATGCGGTTATAATTTCTTTGAATATTACTGACTACGATGTACGCTACATTTTGGTGGATAATGGAAGCTCGACCGACGTATTATTTTATGATGCCTTCTCAAAAATATCCCTATCCGATGACCGCTTGGGACCTATGAACTCTCCGCTGGTAGGATTCGCTGGCAATACCGTACCAGTCGAAGGCATGATAACTTAGGCTATGACAGTAGGGCAACGTCCGAAATTGGGCAAAATGTAGGTCGACTTTCTGATCGTGAGGACTTCGTCCGCCTATAATGCGATTCTCGGTCGATCTGGTCTAAATGCACTTCGGATGGTGGTGTCAACCTATTATTTGAAGATGAAGTTTTCGACGAGTTACGGAATTGGAGAAGTCAGAGGAGACCAAGCTCTGACGAGGCACTGCTACTCAATCACCCTGCATAAGGAAGAACAGCCCGATTCTTATCTTGTTGATGGCCTAGATGTCCGTGACGACCTCACTGAGGAGCGAGGTGAGCCTATGGAGGACCTCATCTCTGTGCCCTTAAATGACGAAAACTTGGAGCACGCTGTGCAGATCGGCTCCAACTTGGCGGACGAGGTTTGGAAGCAGCTCGTCGCCTTTCTTAGGAAAAATGCGGATGTCTTTGCCCGGACCCCAGTGGACATGCCGGGGATGGACGCCGAGGTCATGGAACATCGGCTAGCCATCGATCCAAAGCACCGATCAATAAGGAAGAAAATGCGCCACCATACCCCGGAGAGGCAGAAGGCGATCGCCGAAGAAGTAGACAAGCTCCTCCAAGCCAGACTCATCTGGGAGGTTAATTATCCGACCTGAGTCTCGAACGTGGTCCTCATCAAGAAGGCGAATAACAAGTGGAGGATGTGCGTCAACTTCAAGAAGCTGAACAAGGTCTGTCCGAAAGATAACTATCCCCTGCCCAGGATCGACCAGCTGGTGAATGCGACCTCGGGCCATGAGCTCTTCACCTTCCTGGATGCCTTTTCTGGTTATAACCAGAACGGATGGCGCCCGAGGACGAAGCGTCTTCATTACTGACCGTGGTCTTTATTGTTACAGGATCATACCATTCGGACTCAAAAACGCAGTGGATTCCGGCGACGATCAGTTTCTACGTCAACACCATGTATACGTGTAAGAAATCTACATGATTAGATATATAAGGTACAAACCTACATGATTAGGTATATAAGGTATACCTCTAAACTCTAAATTTGTTATGGCATATGTTTCTTTTCAAACATGATGGGGGGCACTGATGATTTTATCTATATATTTTATGAGTAGTTTGAATGGTTGAAGAGTCTAATGCAAATACTCGAAACGAGCAATTGATCAAGATAACCGCACGAAAAATATGAAATCAACGTAATATACATAATACTCATACGCATGGATGCAAATCTGCATGGGTGTGTATCTTTTTGTTAATCTACTTCTTTTACCATTGCGGCAAAGAATGTATTGCAGTTCCTAGTTCTATACATCATAGCTTGGTGATTTACATTGCAATTCATATTTCGCCAGCAACTTGAAACAGAATTACTGGATGCACAAGTTAACGACTCGGTTCATGGTCCACTATTGCTCCAGTATCACATTAGAGTCAATAATTTCATGCGCATCCTATTTAATGCGATGACAGAATCTTGGTGAAAGCAATATAAAACAATGAAGGAAATGAAGGGAGCATGAAGCACATGATAATTGCTTTTCAGAAGAATAAAATGAAAATTACATGGAAAGAAAGTGATAAATAAGTCAACTGATCAACTTCAATCTTTGGGATGGCTCGAACAATACTATAATTATATCAGCAACGATGATTTTAATTAGTCTAAGATATTTCTTGTGACATTCTAAAATACCTAAACTTGTCAATCATAAACTGATTAGACGGATGGGCAAACAGGAGGACGTAGGAATAACCATAAAGGAGATCAAGTAATCTTCTAACATAACAATGTGCAGCAGCAAGATTTAAAATAAAAAATGTGAAACAACCTGGTAATTAAATCATCATATTTGAGTATCATGACTAGATGAATGTAAAAAGTTCTATGAAATTTGTTTTGGAAACCCTTCGTTGTCTTTTTAATCGTAATCTGAAAAAACTATGTCCTACATTATTGGAACTATATTTAAAATTACAGTTGTGATTTAATAAAATTAATAAAAAAATTAATTATAAAATTATAAATAACTTACAAAAAAAAATAGCAAATCAAAATTGAAAAGAATGGGAAGCATGCGAGGCCTAAGGTATATTTCCATACCTCGTGTATGAAATATCCAGAAATATCATCCTAACATATAATCGGCATCCTCCACCTACGAGCACGATCATGAAGGAGATTAATGAAAACTCTTTCAGTATCTAAAAAAAGAAGAATAAATATTACAGTAGAAAAAAGAAAGCTTAAAAAGAAGAAGAAGAAGGAAAAGTTCTTGGATGACTTATTTGATTAGATCCATGGGGACTTTTTATAGCCAACTAATATGATCGTTTACAATCGTTTGTGACTGTTTGGGCATTTATTGATCATTAAAGTCTTCAAAGAGTCCAACGGTCAAAATCTTTAATAAGAAGGTCAATGGTTAGAAAATAAAAACAAAATTAAATGAACATGATCGTTAGTAATTAGGAGTCCAACGATCAGAAATTAACATCATTATAATAAAAAAATTAAAATATTTAAATGATAAAATTTAAAAATAAGATTAAAATACTTAGAAAAATATTTTAAAAAAATTTTGAGTTTTTTTTTTTGCATTCTCTTCAGCATAAACAACTTAAATCTCCTCTTTAAAAATGCCATGTACTCTCTATTTTACTAGTGATGCTTGATGGCTCTCCTCCATCAACGAACTTAATTGGCATTCCTTGTTTCAAGGCCTTTATACGAGTCTTCTCAAAATTGGTATGAATGTGAAAAAGCTCGATTTTACTTTTTTTTTCCTAAATGCAAAGAAATATTCTAATTTGTCTAGCAAATACCCAACTTGCTCGTCTTCTATGGCTAAATTATATGGTGATGCATCTACATGGATTATTCTTCTCATTGTTGATTTTATTTTTAAAATGTCTAAACTCTTGAGTGCTTGCAAGCAAAATTCAATAAAGAATCGATCCATGCGATTGCTAAAATGAATAATTTATCCATAGTATTTAACAAAACTGTTATTTTGACCGATTATAAAAATTTTACTATATTAATATCGGTATGCATGTATTCCCTTAATCAGAATCCTCCGAGGGTGCGTATTATAAAATACCGTGGATGACCTCCATTAGAAGTTGGACGGCCATTAAATAACATATATGGTATATGGCATGGCACGGGCTCGTGGACTCTCTTTCCATCTCCATCCATGATTCTACGATACTTTGTGGTGCGGCATGTGCACCGTATAGGATCGTGCTCGTATTTTAGCGTGCAAGGCAATGACCGATGTCTGGTTGGATTGCTGCAACTACAATCTAAATTTATGATGGGTATTACCATAACTATGTTGTTCATAAATCAAGGTGAGATGTGTCTTTGATTGTTGGATTAGCACAAGTTATGAGAAATACAAAGAGATGCCATCATAATAAATTTCTGGGTTGAAAACCAATAGTCGCATGGAGAGGGATTCCCACCAAGGTCAAAATCAATTGCCCTGTAAATATGGTCGTCGAATACGTGTTCAAGCCAACCCGGTCCCAGTTTCTTCGAACCGACAAAGCCCAGCCCCAACCCCACACAATTTATTCTCCATGCTATGGTTGTTACCTACCCATCATCAGACTCTATCTCAAATTTACGTCTGTGACCAAATTTAAAATGCCCGCGACTACACGTTCCGGGGGTTTCCGAGCACTTGGGAACCCTAGCGAGAAGTTATTACGTGGACCAGATACGGTGGATAACAGGCATCCCACCTAAACGTAATGTGGCCGGAGCCTATTGTACTGGATCCATTGAATGTGGTCCATTTCATGATAAGACTACTGGGGCGGGCCATTCCACCCAAACCTAGCGTGCAATCGGTTTGGTCAAAGAGACCGTCCATCCCTTCCTCCCTTTAAGTCTGACCAACCGCCGGTTCGTTCGGCATCCAATTGAACTTCCTCGCTCCCTCCCTCCCCCACGTCTTCGTTCCCTTCGCGGCTGCGCATTGCTCATCTCCGATTCTTCAGCCATTGACGTCATTCTTCCGTCCTTCCTTCCAATATTTCATGACCGCTCTAGGCTACCGGGGCAATCGACTCAATCTTTTAACTTCTAGGGTTTTGCGACTCTAAATTGCTCCTGGCCTCGGAAGTGGAGTTCTTCAAATACTCGCAATTTTGTGGGAGTTCAGTCGTTTGGATGGATATATTTGAAGCTTCAATCGTACATCACATTGCGCTGGTGCTGTTGTTGCTTTGGATCTTGTCGTCGTTGGGTTGGGCCAATCCGATTGTCTTCTTTGTAGCTTTCTTTTATCTTTACCAGGTATGGCTACTTCCTCCGCTTCTCTTATGTTTCCGAGGCTTGGTAACTTTTGTTTATTTTAGAATGGTAAGAGAATCAGGTAGTAGATTTTTGGGCGCATGCCAATGATACATATTACGGAGAATGTATTTACTAAGCCCCTAGATGATATGCATGTTATGCTCAGAAATTAGTATCTAATTTATTAGAAAAGGACAGTCGGATAGTGACTTAGAAATGCACTTTCTCAAAGATGAAAGCTGTGTAAATTATGTGTTTGGCTGAAAGAGGAGGAAGATACGTTAGTGTTTGAACTGGTGACATGAGCAGCAAAATCTTCACGAGTCCAGGGTTAATTTGAATCATCGATTATGGTGTAGACCTTCTCTACTAAATGCTACAAGCCAAGGATTGCCTCATCTTTCAGTTGGCAGGACATCTCGAATTCAGTATCTTGTCAGTTATCTGCTACTATTGCAGTGTTTTTGGTAAACGAAATAACACATACAGGGCCTAAGTTCAAATTTTTAATGCCCGACAGAAAAATATTGTTATCATCCGGTCCAAGCCATTCCTTGGAGACCTAACTTACTGCTACTCCGTTCTTGCATATGAGTGAAGTCTTTTTTAGAATAATAAATAAATTTCAACTGTATTGTTTATTATGCATACCATGTGGAGGACTTAAATGCATCCAGGAGGTGAAATGAATGCATGTTTCACCTCTCTCTCTCTCTCTCTCTTCTTCTTTTTTTTTTTTTTTTGGATGTTTAGAGGGTGTGCCTTGGCACAACAATAAGATTACTCCATTATCACCTGGAGGTTATGGATTCGAATATAAACATAGCCTCTCTGCATGCAAGGACAAGACTGCACCTGATCCTGCATAGATCCCACAATAGTGGGAGCCTCGTGTATTGGGCCACCCTTTGTGTGCTTTGGATGTTTATTCTATTTGCTATAAGGTTCCTGAACAGTCAGTGCAAGATCTTTTTTAAAAGCTTTCAAACTTGATCTAACCCATCTCAAAGGGTTCCAATACTAAGACAAGAGGCTGGAAAATTTGGAAAGAACCAAGGTGCTCTAGGATCTAAGCCGATGCCTATGAACTGTGATCTTCCGTTTTAAGGAATTTTTACTTTAATAAGAAAATTATTAAAACAGTTTGAAAGATCTTGGCCGATATGTTGATGTTGGACTCGCCAATATCTTGGGACATATCAGTTTACAACAGCTGAAAGATTAAGGGATGAGATTTTGTAGTGTTGTACAAGTGAGCGGCTGATACTGACACAAGCTTATGTCTGACTTGAGGCGAACATATTTGCTTGATATCCTTCCAATATGTAAATCTTTTGTTAGGTGGGATATGATAGTGATAATGGCTTGTTTGGATTTTTGACAATTTTTTTGGTCTTCTTGTGTTTCTCTGTCCATTTAACCCTTTTATACTTTGGTTCATAGGTCCATGAACGCTATCTACTTAGACTGCGGAAGAGACTAGAGTTTGAGGGAAGAAAATTTGCTGACCAACAAAGGGTATTCATTTTCTGTACTAGTTTTTTGATTTTTTAATCAACTACTTGTCTTGTTATTTTTCATTCTTAGTATTTACTAATCTTTTCTGCACGTGCAGCTAAAGGTCTTATTGGTTCTGGATAAATATCTGCGTTCTACAGATTTAGCTTATATATTTCTTTTATTTACAGCTTCTTTCTGATTCCGAGTCAGTACGATGGCTAAATCATGTTGTTGAAAAGGTTTGGCCTATATGCATGGAACACATTGCATCACAGCAGTTTCTCTTGCCCATCATACCATGGTTCTTGGAGAAGTACAAGCCTTGGACTGTTGTATGTCATCATCCTTTTATCTGTATCTACTTTAGTTTTTGACAGCAATGTATCTTCATCTGAATCATTGTCCTCTCCCCTGACTTTGCTGAGCACATAAGATAGTTTTCACCGTCATTCTTATAATGCATATATAGTCCATTTAGACAAAAGATGGTGTTATTTTGTATATGCAGAGGAAAGCAGTTGTTCAGCACCTTTACTTGGGCAGGAGCCCACCGGTGTTTACAAGAATGCGGGTTCTTCGTGAATCAACTGATGATGACCATTTGGTATGTAAAATGTCCGTAAAATGACATTTATATCATATATGATTGACATTTTGGTTTTATTTTTGACTTGCTAATGGAGAATGATGAGTTGTCACAGGTTCTAGAGCTGGGCATGAACTTTCTGTCAGCAGATGATATGAGTGCGATACTTGCAGTTCAATTAAGGAAAAGATTAGGGTTTGGAATGTGGGTGAAGATGCATGTGACAAGAATGCATGTTGAAGGAAAGGTAAGAAAATATTCAGGCATGCTCCTGTTTTGCTGGAAGTTTGTTAGATGTTGCCACTGAATTATGTAGAGGTATATGCTAATTCATGATGATGAGTAATAGTATAGAGGGGCCTCTCAAACTTATATCAGTTGATTAGCACCCCTCTCCTCATTGCGATGCCACCATATTTTTGAGATAAAAGGATGTAAGAAAATGCACTTATGAAAATCAGAAATCAGAAAGTGTAGGACATGATAGTACCTAATTTTTCTTCTTGAATACAGTATCTAAGTTCTCTCTTTGAAAACTGCAAATGTAATGATCATATGAGCATATAGTAGATTTTTTATTCTCCACATCATTAGTAGGAGAAGCACAAATCTGAACTCTAACATTCATGTCCTTTTAAATTGTCATTTGATTTTTTCCCCCTTATAGGTTACAAGAAACATTCACCTAGCTGACAGACTATTGGCATATTATTGCTTATCTCTATTTGGTTAGTATTAGAACATATTTACGTACCTTGTGTCCTACAAATTAATAAATGCTGTCGATTTAACTTAGTAAAGATCAACAAACAGGAAGCTAAGTTATGCACATAAAAATTCAATTGGACAATCTGATTTCTAGCATTTTGGAGTTCTACTTTGTTTTTTGATTTGTATGTTCTTCTTTGACCATCTCAACTATTGATCTAAGAAGGCATTCATATTGATCCTTTCAAAAACCAAAAAGAAAAGAAAATTGTAAGGAGAGGTTCAAAAGCTTTTCTAATTATACCCTTTATAAATGCTCAAGAAAGAATTCTTCATGCATTTAAAATCTCTCGAGACATTGCAATACTAACTTCTTCTTTTTTGGGGAAAAAAATTTCTGTAGGTTCTGGTGGGAATGAAGTTTCTTCAGCACTGGCCATTTCTTGGGCGTGTGAGGGTGTGCTTTGTTGAGCCACCATACTTTCAGATGACGGTAAAACCAATCTTTAATCATGGGTTTGATGTTACTGAACTTCCAGGAATTGCAGGATGGCTTGTAAGATTTTTTTCTTTTAATGTTTAATATGATCTATTCTTGCTGACTCTGGAATCCATTCAGTTTAAAATGTTCTTCTTTGTATTTCTACAGGATAAGATTTTGGCAGATGCATTTGAACAGACATTGGTTGAGGTTAGTTCGTTTAGTTGGTATTATGAAATTTTGCTTGTTCTCTACACATTGCGTGACTTCATTGTAATATGCATGCCTAGAAAGGGGTTCATTATATCTTATAATTTACCAGAAAAACCTCCGATAAGAATAAATTTAATTTATTAAGTGATTAAGTTTTGCAATCTGAATCAGCATATTGAACATTTGGTTGGATTTAGTAATATAAAACATTGCTTCATTGACAGCCTGACCCTAACAGAAGCTTTCTCATTTCAGCCTAATATGCTGGTTGTTGATGTGGAAAAATTTGCTTCAGTGCCAACAGGTAAATAATGTTAATTTGTTCAATCATTCCATGTATTGTAATTGTTGAATGATAATGCTAGGATTCTTCATCCATATCCTAAAACATTAAATGACCTACTTGATATTCTTCACCCTTAATGCCCACTGGTGGATGTTGCAGGTCCTGTAAGGGCTGCAACATGCGATTCAACTCGAGAGCCATTAGTACCGAGATACCTTTGAGTAATATGCTAACGTAATGCTGCAGTTGTTCTGTTTTGGCAATATAAGCCTTGAAAGTAATTGCAGATCTACTAAGCAGTTGTGTAATATAACTTCTAGGATGCTGGATGATTATCATAGTAGACCACCAAGAGCATTTTTTTGGGCACATCCAATCTTTCTGCAGTTTTTGCATGAAGATCAAACTGTTTATACTGTTCTGTGGTGAAAGGAATCTTGAGTGATCCCTCTTTTATAACCTTTTCTGCAAAGGCCAATTTCTGAATGTTGAGAGTGCTAGACATATCTAATCCATGATATAGGGAAGAAAGTGAAGAAAACTCTCGAGCTTCTGTGATCTGCAGGAGACATAAAACAGACCACCACTGGGAACTTTTAAATTTTTCTTTTTTGTATCATCATATCTGTTTTTGATATATGAAAATTTCTGAGAATTTTGACAAGTGTTCTGAAATATACGCTATGAATGTCTCAGAGAGTTGGTTTACTGTTGACGAGAAACATCCAATTGCATTTGCTAAAGTGGAGATTATAGAGGCAACTGAAGTTAAACAGTCAGATTCAAATGGTAGGTCTTGGTATGTTTGCTGGCCTCTGAAACAGAGGTTTATTCTTTTTTCATATTATATTCCAGTGAAGTGAATTCCCATAAATTTGAGTTAACACCATCTTGCAGGGCTTGCTGATCCTTATGTGAAAGGTCAGCTTGGCCCTTACAGATTCCAGACAGAGATTCAAAAGAAGACTCTAGCTCCAAAATGGCTCGAAGAGTTTAAGATACCCATCAGTTCTTGGGAAACACCTAACATCCTAGTTCTTGAAATTCTAGACAAGGATCTTGTCTTTGATGACATGCTTGGGTTTGTTCCTTGTTCCTCACTTCTGCTTCAGATGCTCTATATAGAATTTTAATGTGATATCATGCTCTTGTAGATTCTTGTATTTACACTGTATTGCTCTTTCTTTAGATCTTTTCCTCTTTCAATATAACATGATAATCAGAAATGCGTGTTTCAAATAAAAAGATTGAGGGTTATGGATCATCTTATATATGGATGATTTGCGAAATAACAGCTGAATATAGTAAGAAGAATATTGCAGGCAGCTTCTACTTTCGGAGTCATTTCTGGCTTGGTTTACTCGCATCTTTTATTATTGATTGTACTGGTACTTTATAGCCCGACGGTCACGTTCATATGCTTAGTTTGATGCTAAACCTGCAGCCTTTGCATTTTTAAGGTTGTGTTTCAATGCATTTCGGGGTCTCTTGCATCTTGACATCATAACCATGTCATTTCTGATTGACTATGTTAGGTTCATCTTTACGTGACAAAGATTGTTATGGTTTGCAGGGATTGTTCAATAGACATTGCTGATCTCAGGGGTGGGCAAAGGCATGACAAGTGGCTGACCTTATGTAACATCAATACAGGAAGGTTGCACCTGGCAATTACCGTGCTTGATATTGATTCTAAAAAGGTATAGCCGATGCAGTGTTCTTGATGGAACAAGGCATGCTTACAAATATTAAGGAGCTAGACCTTATTTTGACAGAAATTCTCACAGGGAAGGGAGCGGTCCAGTGATGAAAGCTTATCAACAGAAACTGATACCCCAAAATCAAACTCGGTGTCTCGGAACAGTTGTACGTCTTCCGAAGTGGGTAGAAAAATAGTGGATGACTTTGAACCCATTAACATTGAAGGGCAACAGGAGACAGGAATTTGGATACATCATCCTGGGAGTTGTGTGGCTACTACACAGGAGCCAAGAAGAGCCTATACTCAGCTCTCAGAAACCCAACTCCCTGGAGAGGATGATGCTGGCAGCGGCAGCCCAAGATCGTTAGCTTCGGAGTGCAGTGATACCAGCAATGCCCAAAAATCATATAGAAATGATATTCACGGTCTTCGCACAATTCGGAGAGGCCTGCACAAGTTTGGGAACAAATTCCACAGAAGCCCAAAGAATGAGAGTCCGAGCTGCAACCTTGAGAAGGGTGAGGGAGGAAAACCAAACAATAGCCACGAGCGGGGCATGGGAAAAGCATAACAAAGCAGGGAGGTCATTCTACTCACAACCTAGTAAGTCATAAACAGGACAGGTTCATCTGCAGTGGCTCAAAGGGTGGTTCTTATGCAACAAATGACTGTTTTTAAGCACAACCAGCTAGTAAATGAATGGGCTATTGCAACCCATCTACCTTCGACCAGGAAAAAAAGATGAGAACGGTGCAAGGTAAATGTTCTGTCGGACAACACTTTAGGTTCTGTGAAAATTCCGGTTTTCCCTGATTACAACCGAGTATTTTGTTAATAAAAATGGCAATTGTGAAGTATACGGCGTAAACCCTCTTACAGCGATCAACATTTGTTTTTATTGTAAATAGCACGTTGAAATACAATTCTATTTTTATGAATAGCATGATTTTTTATTATTCAGCCCGATTCGAATGCATAAAACTCACTTCCTTTAGAAACCACTGCATATCATTGGTGATGATATGAGTTCAACTAAAAGATATGAAGAAGCCTCACATTTAAACAGTCCTGGATGACAATTTGAGATTTCTTCATATCTTACAGTTGAACTCATACTCTCTTCAATGTATATTAACTTCATACTATCTAAAATTTGATTATTCTATAATTGAGGGGAAGAAAGAAAATTGTTACATGAATTGTTTCGGTTGGTTGCTACCATGTAATGTCTTTACGAAGACAGACAAATTTGGTGCTATGACTATTTTTTTACAGGCTTCTGCGAGAGGTATTCTTGTTCTTCACTGCAGGCAGCTCCTCCCTATTTTTTAAGTTCTTTTTTGGTTGTAAAAAAGCAATGGCCATTGACAATGGTCATTGGATTCTCCATTAGGTTAGCGACCTGGCTTCAGCCATGCAAAAACTTGTTACAAAGCCACAAACTATTGTTTCTATGATTTTGTGCTACAAATCTTCAGCCTTATCAGGAATGATAACATCCGCCGTTAAACGAAGTCCCCATTAGCTACTTTTCCTTTCTCCCTCCAAAGGCTTCAAGACCCGATTTCCGCCAGTCTCTGCCTCACGGCGCCAGCGAGCTCCCCCTGCCCGATCGCCGCCAGCCCCTCCACCACTCTCTGCCGCACGCCGAGATATGGCACGAAGCCCCTACGCGCCATTTGCGCCACCACCCGCGCCGCCAGCACCATCTCCCCGCTCTCCACGCACCCCTCTGCCACCGCCTCGTACGCTTCGAACCCCACCGCGCACCCTTTCCCCTCCAGAAACTTCACCAACTCCGCCGCCCTCCTTACCTCCCCCTCCACTCGCATCGCCGTCACCACCCGCGCCACCGTCCCCTTCCTCGGCGTCATCCCCTTCTCCGCCACCATCTCGCTTAGCAGCGCCGCCGCATCATCCGCCGCCTTGATCACCGTGCAGTAACTCCCCGAGTCCGGGTCGATCCCGGCGACGGGCATCCCGCGGAGGACGGCGACGGCCTCAGCAGGCTCGCCGGCGGCGCAGAGAGATGAGAGAAAGTAATTTAGGGTGTTGAGGTCGAGGCGGAAGCCGAGAGCACGGAGGGAGGAGAGGATCCCGGCGACGGAGCGGCGGCGGTGGCGGCGGAGGTGGAGCCAGGAGTGGGGGAGGGAGAGGCGGGTCTCGCGAGGAGGGGGAGCGCCGGAGCGGAGGGTGGCCTGGAGGACGGCGAGGGCGATGGGGAGGAAGACAGAGGAAGGGAAATTATGTCCAGGCTTTGGGAGGGAGAGCGAGAGGAGGGAGGAGTAGGCCGGGAGAGGGAGGGAGCGAGGGCGAAGGGCAAGGAAGGAGTGGAGGAGGTCGCCGACGATGCGGGCGGCGAGGGTCGGGGGGAGAAGGGAGAGGTAGGAGAAAGGATTAGGATTAGGATTAGGGTTAGGGTTAGGGTTGGAGTGGAGGAGGTTGGGGATTTGTAGGTAGTCCCGGGATTCGATGGCGGACCGGATGGAGCGCTGAAGCGGGGTTTCGTTGGTGGTGGTGGAGGAGGAGGAGGAGGAGAAGCGGTGGCGTTGCAGATGGCGAAGCAAGTGGAAGGGCCGCACCGCCGCCGACGCCGCCATTAGATAGGCCTTCTGCTTCCTCACGCCTCGGGGCATGATTTTGGTGTGCTGGCGTCATTGCAACATACCGGGGACTTGGATCGTCGCGCGTCCTCCCGTGATTATTTTTGCCTCACTCTGACCAGGAACACGAACTTTAGCGAGCGAGCATCGCACCAATTTGTAAGGTGTTGGACCTTATGCCCACGCGACGGTCGACTGTGGTCAGTTGGGATGCACATTACAAACTGCCTCAATCACTCCTTGCACATACATTAATGTTGCTTCGAGTATTTTAAGAAGGGGTCCGGTTGTATCTTTTGCTCGAAAGAAGGATTCATCCTCCCACGAATACCCCGTTTGGGTCATCTCACTGATGGATGAACGACAAAGTTTCAAGCGCTTGAGATCCGTCCACCGCATGAAGAAGGTGAATCTCTCTGCCGCGCGAAAGAAATCCGCTGCTTTTGCTAAGACGACCCATTTCCGTACCATAAACTATTTTATAAGAGCTTGTTTGGAAAATCCAGCATGATTTAACTGGATTTTCTTTGGGGTGGCCTATTTTCAATTTGACATTTCCTATATCCAAATCCAGCCCATGATCAGCTGGGATTAATAGAATCATGAGATACTTTCGCGGAGCTCCGCCGAGAACGAAGGCTAGAATGGAAAAAAAAAAAAAAAAAGCATGGTGCTTCATAATTTTTTTTTTATTCATCCAGGGACGGCTGCAAAAAGCATTTCCCATAGAATCATATCTAATCATCACACCTCTCCGGTCTGTTAGAAAAACATGGGCTGGTAACAGGCCCAATCCCATCTCCAAGTAATTGTTTTGACTCAAGGTCGAAATTTTACCGTGCAAATAAGCTCAAGCATGTGCAAGCCTAGATGTTTCTCCAGTTGATCTTTGCCCAGATAGGCCTCAGCGTGGGTTCTACCTTGGCCAGCTTCAGGCCAGGTCCATGTTGGGCCTGAAATTACGATCAATGTGGTCTAACCTAAACCAGTGATGTTCTACCTAGTTCTATTTTGATGACTTCATTTGCTTTGTTCTTCTCCGATTTAACTTTGTTGTGAAAAGAAAGTCACTTTTATTCTTATGTATCAGCCTTAGGGTGGTCTTAGGATCGGTTCAGTGCACCTAGTTGAAGACAGGAGTTCGAGGAAGCTTGGCTTCAATATTTCTTTGGAGAAGTTTCATGGTCCTTTCTCCATGGCACATCGCAAAATAAATTACAGCTCCGTGCCGAGAGCTCGATTGCATCATACTCAGTTGAAGTACTTCTATGTCGAAAAGTTCTGAGAGTACCATGGTGAAACTAAAAGGAGAGGAAGGAAGGGGGAGAGAGAGGTGAAAACATCTGGGAATCACGGTAAAGGGCACTAACACAATTTTTTTTCTTTCCTTTTTTATTTTTACTTTTATGGTGCAACAAAAACAATGATCTATTTAACAATTTCAGCTTTCAGTGGAATTTCTTTGACAGCAAAATGATTTTTGCAACGCTTTTTAGTTACATTCATTGTAGAAAGAAACTACAATAACTATGACAAAATTAGCAGGTTATTTGATAAGATGGTTGTTCGCATAATAAATTATAACCTTTAAGTAGGATGGAGAATTGGAGTCTAATAATATATCTTGCCAATAATAATGGAATATGATCTACCTTACTTAGATCTAATCCTCAGCCCAACAGCAACATCAAGAGACAGTTTGCAAAAGAGTTAGTCTCTATATACGTCAACATTTTGGAAATAATAATCTGGGTTCAAAATATGCGTCCACCATATTTCAGGATATCAATAAATTGTCTTAGTGGACTTAAACCTTGGGTTATAAGACATAATATCATATTTGGTCTATGAAAAATTGGCTTATAAAAATAAAAACACAAATTCAAATTTATGTGCTAAAACATGAACCGATCCTATGATCACTTTTATCACATGAGAAGCATGTATGGCTGCAATTGCCAAAGAGTCAAGAAATTTCTAATCATTTGCATCGCATGCTTCAAGCTGGTTTGCTGCTAGATTAAGTTGACTAAGACTGCAATATTCCTAGAATGGACTACATCTATCAACTAAACTTGTTCCTGGGAATTTAGGATTTTAAGTGTCAACAATGTATTAACCAAGGCTGCAAACATTAACATAAAAAGTTAAATTATCTAGACCAACTTAAGGTATAAGAGTTCTATGTCTCAAAGAAAAAATTAAAATGAAATAATGATTTAGAAATATATTATAGAGTAGTTAAATACATAAATATAAAGTTAAATGCAAGTTGAGCTTGATAAAAATTGACCCAAAGATGGATTCAAACACAAATGCTTTATTATATATGGTATTGATCCAATCCAACTCCAAGATGCTTGTACTCTTATCAATGACTGACAGCCAAGCAAAGAGCCGAACACATATTATAATCGATAGGTAAATTGCTTGTGCTATTATTTTGATTATGTGGATTGATTAATGTATTGCTATTTCTTGATTCTTTACAGAATATTACATCAAAGCACAATCTTCAAAACAACAAATCCATCACTAAGACTTTTATATGTCTTTTGCAAAAGTATAATTTAATATGTTGATAAAATATAAATTAAAAATATATTACTATCATAATAACATATAAATTTATTTTAATTTTATTTACGTAATCAATCCAAATATAATCCTCTGCACCTAATGAGCTTTACATGTTATCAAATCAAAATTTACTAGATATTCTCCACTATCTTAGTTTTGATTTGCATTTTACTAAGATGAATTATTTTTATTCAATCTAGATCACTTTGAGTTATTTTAATTCAATTTAGCTCAACTGGCAACTCAAAACTCTCTATCCACCAATTTTTCCACAATCAAAACACAATTATGGTGATAATACTAGGAAAGGAAAATAGAAGCAATCAGTCACTCAGGATTATACATAGTTTAAAAAGAAAATCAAAAGCTATATATGTATGCCTAAAACATTTCTAGGTTGGATCTCTCTTGATCATAACATTTTTGTATTGATTGCTCCTACAGCATACATGAACTTATTGGTTGTGCTGTAACAAGTAGCAAAGAAGTTCCCTGACCAATCAACGAGCAAGAAGGTAAAGATCTCATGATTAAATTATTTAGAAGTGATAATTTTTGTCGATCCATTGAATATTCGACTTGATCTAATCTAAATAAGATGTATTTTATCTAATCCGATTGGAACCTAGAATGGTTATGAATTCTAGAAAAAAATATTTAAAATAGATTCAGATCGAATACGGATAATGATACGTTCGATCTAAACTCAATCTAATATAATTTTAATATATATATTTTTTTAAAATTATAATAATTTTATATTATTTATATATATTCAATTCAATTCGATCCGATTTAATCAACTTTTCTTATCCGATCCAACACAATCTGCATCTTTGTTTGACCCTATTCGATCTAATCCAAAATTAATACAGGATGGATATGAATATAAAATTTTTATTTATAAAATAAATATAAATATATACTAATCCAATTTATACGTTGCCTTCTCTAAATTAGAATCCTTGGTTCCAGAAAGCTATCAATCTTGGTCTGCCATTGATGCCCCCGCTCCAGGGCTCCGTGGAGTACATGCAGTTTGGTCTTCCAACAGAAAATTGGACCCAACTCTTGCCCATGCAGCTCAATCCAACAATGAAAACATCAAAAATTCCTAGCGATCGATGAATGGAGCTCTCAGAAATTAAGATATAATTGAGATGTTGAAACACCATGTGGTATAGGGTGTAAATCCCCCCAGTGAATCAGGAGGAACAAGCCAAAACGTAGCAGCTACCTACCAAGAGCTTCAAGACAAAAATAAAAAAGCACGATGGCCCAGCTTTATTCAATGACACATTGTGGCCTCTTGTAATTATATCATAGGGGTCAACCAAACATAATCTTCTCGGATTTCTTTCCTCTGCATGACGGCAGAGAGAGGGAGATTAAAATTGTCGGATGGTAAAATTTAAATTATTGGATAGCACTGCATGGGTTGTGACAGAGAATTGTTAAATTGAGTGGTACTCGGACAAGTTCAATCTCTGTTGATATAAGAAAAGGTGATGTAGAAAAAATTCCGCCTCTTTAAATGATATGCTGCAAGATTTTTTTTTTTTTTTGTGCTTGACTATAATGTTTGGATATTTTAGATTAAAGTATTACTTCCATGAAAAATAGGCAAGCACGAATACAAGTTCTATTCACAAATAGCATATGATATATACTTTTTCCCGGAATAGTTATGTCTACTATTAGCAAATTTTACGGAAACAACTATTTGTTGCCAAATCCTATTTGTTAGGAACTATTCGGCAAGGTTTATGCACGTTCTACTCTCCAACTAAACACTGCCTAAGAGTGCAGTGATGCAATCTCGAAAGATAAAAAATGATTAAAAGGAAAAGAAATATGTAAAATACATTGATGAATTATAATAACACAAATACATTGGAAACAATACAAATATTAATTTTTCCTAATATACAAAAAGTAATTTTTATTAACTATACATTCCTTGGATTAGAATTTTTTACCGTAAAATTATGAATGTTAAAATGTTTTTTACTTGTTACCACTAAGAAAAACTATAATATATAAAAATTATAAGAATACTACTTGATAGTGTCATTATTTGACTATTAGAATGTTGTTTTTAAGTGATATAAAGTAATAAGCTTTGAAAAATATTATTTCAACGAAATGAACCATGAAAATGTCAAATGGCCATTGGTTGAAACATTATAATGGCCATTAATTCAAACCTTGCAAATGAATTATTTTTATTTACGATTAATGGTGCCTTACATGTATTTGAGTCAATTCATCTGCTTTTACATTATGGTTGTCACGATGTAAGACCTCACCCAAAATGATCATTAGCCGGAAGATATTATTTGGGACAAAAATTATATCTGTATAGGTCTGACAACTATAACCTAAATAGCTGATCTTCCATTGAGTCGATGGCCGACCTTTATTAGCATAGAGGTTGGGGAGTTCATGCGAATCTACAAATCGTTCAATCTTGAGGGGAGGTGTTAGAGTATTGCGGTAGTGACCCGATCTTTTGGTGATCAATTGACTGGGAGGATTTTGTCCCAAACTATTTCTATCCAGCCGAGATGTAAAGGTTTGGACATCGTTCTACCATCCAAGGGTGACAGCTAGAGATCTCTACAACCTATATAAGAGGGAGCTGGTCAAGAGGCCAGATGGTGCTTTGATTTGAAAACTTAGTCTTGGAGTACATTCAAGAGTAAGTTTATTTATTTAAAAGGTCGCTTAGCATCGCCTCCTTAATATATCAATGTTGAGGGAGTACAAAGATACGTATCTTTTACTGATTTATCCTTATGGGATGGAGAATGAGATTGTAGGGCACACCCTATTATATTGCCATAGGTTATGTAGATTTGGCAACCAACTTCTTGACGATTGTCTAGTTAGAGACAATAATGCAGTCCCTCCTTGAGGCCTTATGATGGAGTGTTGGTACTAAAGCATTTAGATTGTTAGGCTTCAAAGCTATCTAATTGCATATCATATTTGATTGACTAGGAATAATATTATCTTTATGGTTGTCACGATGTAAGACCTCACCCAAAATGATCATTAGCCGGAAGATATTATTTGGAACAAAAATTATATCTGTATAGGTCTGACAACTATAACTTAAATAGCTGATCTTCCATTGAGTCGATGGCCGACCTTTATTAGCATAGAGGTTGGGGAGTTCATGCGAATCTACAAATCGTTCAATCTTGAGGGGAGGTGTTAGAGTATTGCGGTAGTGACCCGACCTTTTAGTGATCAATTGACTGGGAGGATTTTGTCCCAAACTATTTCTATCCAGCCGGGATGTAAAGGTTTGGACATCGTTCTACCATCCAAGGGTGACAGCTAAAGATCTCTACAACCTATATAAGAGGGAGCTGGTCAAGAGGCCAGATGTTGCTTTGATTTGAAAACTTAGTCTTGGAGTACATTCGAGAGTAAGTTTATTTATTTGAAAGGTCGCTTAGCATCGCCTCCTTAATATATCAATGTTGAGGGAGTACAAAGATACATATCTTTTACTGATTTATCCTTATGGGATGGAGAATGAGATTGTAGGGCACACCCTATTATATTGCCATAGGTTATGTAGATTTGGCAACCAACTTCTTGATGATTGTCTAGTTAGAGACAATAATACAGTCCCTCCTTGAGGCCTTATGATGGAGTGTTGGTACTAAAGCATTTAGATTGTTAGGCTTCAAAGCTATCTAATTGCATATCATATTTGGTTGACTAGGAATAATATTATCTTTGAGTAAAAGAGGCAGTCTATAAGGTTTGTCTTAGGGAGAGCTTCGAGTCAAGTTGACGAGATCATTCACGCATCAGATTTGACTTTGATAACTACGAATACTTAGGATTCCTTCTCTACTCATGCAGCAATTCATAGAATTTTTATCAACTACCTAGGAGCCCCACTTCTGGTTGCCTTAAAGGCAACTTCGACAGCGGTATAATAGGTAGGAAAATAAGAGGTGGGTTCGTGATTTATGGGTTGAATATGAAGTTGGTGGCCATAGGTGGTAGTCGATTCTATCGTTCCAAGAGTTGAGCTGCGGGATGGTTTGGACGGGTATTATATATGTGAGGTTGATCTTGGGAGCCATTGAGGGGCATTTAGCCATAATGATAGGTTAGATTCAAGGATAGATGATGGTTATTGCCTCATATCTATTTTTGCATGATATCTAGAGATTATTGAAAGAGTATGCTTCACTAAAGATTAGGCATGTTTATCATGAAGTGAACGATATCGTGGATCGGTGGTCTCCTATGTTGTGAAGTATTTAAAAGAGATATTATGGGCTAATGCAGGATTATCTAATTTTTATTTATGAAACATAATTTGTTATTTGGTTATCCTAGATTATAGGTTAACTTTCTATACATACAACTATCTTTTTCAAAAAAAATAAAATTATACCCATAGAATAGTTTGCTTCCTTGCCTTTGGTTCCATAAGTTATTAATTAAAAAGTTCTCCATGGTGTAGTTTTATAGATATCATCCATGATAATTAGCTCATAGAATTAAAAAAAATATATATTTTTAAGATATTATATTTTAAATTTATGCATAATCAATCATCATTATATCATCCACCCATGATATAAAAAATATTTTTTTTATTAATTGGGCTGCCTCATGCTGCCACCCATCAGGCTCCTAAGTGGAGTACATGTTGGTCAGTCCATAAAAAATTCTAGCCAACGCCCGTGATCCTTCTTTAAACCCACCCACGGCGCATCCCTAGCAACGAAAAGGTCGATCCTTCCAACCCGTACCTCGTCCGCTGTCCCACTTCACTCCGCCCTAAAATTTTCAATGAGAAAGACTGCGGAGAAGTATTCTTATCAAAAGGAAATAAAAAAAGAAAAGGGGTGCGGGGGACTGCGGGAAAGTATTTTCATCGTATTTTACATCCTTCTACCAGCAAACATCACAACTGACCACCCCGCCATCTGACACGTGGGTCATTTTCCAGATGGGCCCCAGGAGAATTCAGATCGTCCGTGACCCACAGATCAATACAAACTGGCAACACGAGAACCCTCACACATACGCATGACAATGGCAATAACACCAAGCCAATGTTGTTTTTTTCTCCGTCTTCCAACCTTTCTATGTTCACGGGTGGCAGATTCTCCTGGCAATGGCCAACTTCTTTCCCTTTTATAGACACAGAAACCCACGGTTCCCTCCTGCTTGCTTGGCTGTGCAAAGATTTGTTCTCCAGAGATGTTTGTTTCTTGTGCTGTTGCTTCTTCGCCGGGAGGCCATGTCTCCACTCGCTTCCGTGTTCCTCACCTGTTTCCCTTCTTCTTCTTCTTTTTCGTCTCGTTCTTTGTTGGAGTTGCTCACTCTTCCAATGCCACAAGAAAAGCCCCTGTCCACCACCAGCTCTCTCTCGACTTCTACTCGAAGACCTGCCCTCAGCTCGACCAGCTCGTCTCCTCCGTCACCTCCCGACGCTTCCAACAGATCCCCGTCTCTGCACCCGCCACTATTCGCCTCTTCTTCCACGACTGCTTTGTTGAAGTAAAGCCAATTCAACCTCACTGCCTTGGAAATTTACATGCGGGCTGCGTATTTTAGCAGGAACGCATTGTTTGAGCTAACGTGCGCCATTATGGGTTGATGTTGTTCGATCTGGATTGTAGGGCTGTGATGCGTCGGTACTGATTGCACCGAGCTCGGGTGGCAAGGTGGTGGTGGAGAGGGACGTGGAGGATAACAAGAACTTGGCTCCTGAGGGCTTTGAGACCATCGATATGGTGAAGGCATTGGTGGAGAGCAAGTGCCCTGGAGTGGTGTCCTGTGCCGATATCCTCGCCATTGCAGCTCGAGATTTCGTCCATCTGGTATGCATTAATTTATACTGATACTCTCTGATTATATATGCTGAGAAACAATAGTACAATATTATTAGCGGCAACAATCTAGCGGATGGTAAAGATGCTGAAAATAAAAACTAAATAGACTGTTAATTTGTCTATTCTTCCTAAGCGTTTCATGTACATCACTTTGGAGGATATGATTGTAAGAATATGCACTAGAATTTAAATTTGTATGGATTACCCAATATATAATAAATACTACAATTGGGGGAGAATCTTACTCCTCCGGTTACTTCAAAAAAAAAAAAGAGTATGGATTACAAATTCAATAAACTATTTATCTTAAACAAAATGCTCCACCTTTTATAAATATGCATCCTTTCCCTTGCATATTCATATGCATGGCAAGTGCATTACTAAAGAAAGTTGTGGCTCGTGCTGTTGGATTTTGGATTTTAGTGTGGTAACAATAGGTTTCAGTCAGCAGTTATGTAATAAGTCAGTGAGTTTCTGGCAATTTTAGAGCAAAACTTATTGGAGTTACTATATTTGGCATAAAATATATCAGGGCAAAACAAACTTCTGTTTGCTCCAAGAAAAAGAAATCTGTTGTTCGGTGGGTATTTTGGAATTTATTCTTGGATTGCAAAAGGGAAAGAGAAAGAGAAAATTGTTTTAATCATCAATGGTGTTGACATGGGTATCAATTTAACCGTCTTGGACCTTAAAAAGAACCTAATCTAAGGTCTAGTTAATTTGGAGATTCTTGAAAACAGTGAGGCTTTGATGGACATGCTAACGAAATTTGGTTATTAGTTATTTGGAAGGGGACAGCCCTTCCATGTCGATGTGCACGGCATGATTCGTTTGTTGCTCCTAAATTAACTTGGATAATCCTTGTAGAAGGCAATGCAACGTATGGAGATTGGTGCAGCATTTTGGAGTTTTAGTAGATGACAACGGCCAGTCTCACTTTCCCAAAGTCATCTAAAAAAAAAAAAAACGGGGCTTTTGGATGGCTCGATGGGTCCATGCCTTGATAGGTCCATGTCCAAGTGGGTCCCAACCCCTACATGGCGTACACGTGCTTGGATCTTATGCTCTGGGGCTGTCCCTAACCTGAGGTTTGCCTGCGCAGCCTCTGAGCCTCTTCTTCTCCCTCGTCCGGTCTCTGAGACTCTGACAGAGTCAAAGCATGGCATCTGACATTGTTCAATGCACCGAGCTCTTTGCACGCCTCCCTGGTCAGCTTGTTCATGCAAAATGACAAAGTATCCCTTAACATTAATCCAGAGCTAGATTTTATGATTTGGAGAAGTAGATAGAGATTTTATTTTGTTTAATCTCCAAAATAATGTTAAAAACGAGTGTTATCCTTGGTCACCATATTTGAAGCGAGTTTAAATTTTTTGGTTAGAAACTATTGCTAGCCATCAAATGGCTCTCATGAGTTGTTTATATATATATATATATATATATATATCTTTTCTTTATGTGACGTTAATTTTTAGGTATCAATTGCTCTCTATATTGCCTATGATAGATTAAAATAATGAGTGCAAGATTTTAAAAAGTATATATATAAAATAGTAATAGTACAGTGAGACCCAACATTGTTTCGTTTTCAACTAGTGTATATTAAACCGATTGCCAAATTAATGAGTCATAGCAGAGCTATAACACATTAATTATGATATTGGTGAAGAATTTTCCATTAATAGATTTCCTTTTTGAGGGTAACAGGAAACTAGTAGATGTTCAATTTAGAGATCATATATAAGTAAAAACTCATTATTTTCAATTTTTAAATGATCATATTCCATCATAAATAACTGGAAAATGTTAATGGTTATGACTAATTTTTTGACAATAATAATAACTCTTTTAAAAAAATAAAAATGAGAATCACAATAGCAATGCTACTGAATAACATAAACTATAAAAAATATCCATATCAATATATTGAAATTAAAAAATTTATTTGAATGTTGAAAACAAAATCTTCTTCCAATTAAAAAGAGACAAAAACAACTATTAGGCTATACCTTTCCAAAACCTCTAGTTTGGAGTCCATCACACACCTGTCCATACTAACAAACCATCAAAAAGTTGCAATTTTCGCTTTCCTCAACAAAAGATCCAATTATTTTGTTGGCCATGGCACTACTTTCCCCAAGGGAAACCTTCATAAAATGCTGATATTCTTTTTGTTACCACTTATAAAGCATTAATCTACAAAATTTTGAGATGTAGACTTTCTTCTTGTTTTTTTTTTTTCGAAAATAAAATATACGTGCAGGCAGGAGGTCCCTATTATCCGGTCATGAAGGGGAGGAAAGACAGCAAGGTCTCCCTAGCATTCAAGGTCAGGCCCAACCTCCCCCGTGCCAACTCCACCATGGACGAGCTCCTCAGGCTCTTCGCCTCCAAAAGGCTGGCCCGAGAGGATCTCGTAGCCCTCTCGGGGGCCCACACCATCGGCTACGCCCACTGCGACCAATTCGTGAGCCGGCTCTACAATTTCAAAGGCACCAAACAACCCGACCCGTTTATGGACCCACGCCTCCTCAAAGCCCTCAAGATGTACTGCCCCCCGTTTGGGGGCAACACGGACGTGGTCGCACCGTTCGACGTCCAAACCCCCTTCTCCTTCGACCACATGTACTACGGGAATCTGGAGGCCAAGATGGGCTTGTTAGCCACGGACCAGGCTCTATTTTTGGACCCAAGGACGAGGCCTTTGGTTCAGGAGTTGGGGAGAGACAAGGCCAAGTTTTTTCAGGCCTTCTCTATGGGGATGGAAAAGATGGGGTCCATAAGAGTGAAGAAGGGGAAGAAAGGGGAAATTAGAAAGGATTGCAGCAAGCATCTTAGTTGAATTGATGGAGCTCAAGAGGGGTGTTGATTGATTCTGAAGGGTGGTTGTGAATCAGTGTACATGGTTTTGAGTTGATTGAGTCCTGAGCCTTTTTCTTTTCTGTTCTTTTCTTTTTTTAATTCTAAGTATTTTTTGTGTGAAAGAAACTGACATGATTGACCATTTCTACTCATATGGCTCGTTCTAGTTTTAATGTCAATGGAAGCGACAAGTGCATGAGCAGCATAGTAATTGGGCTAGGTTGTTTGGCCCCAATGTGAGTTCAGAAGAAATGTTCACCATCAATGTTAAGAAGGAAAACAAATGAGTAATGACGATATAAATAGTATGACTGGCAAGTGGCAACTCAGTCTCGAGGATTGTTCTCAGCCATTGAAGGGCTAAAAATAATGGTCATATAGATAGTGACGGGGTATTGTGCTGGGCATTATGCTAGCACATTCATGACTAAGATGTGGTTCAACTTACAAAATTGATTTATTTTTTATTCCAATCGACAATTATTGCATCACTGGTTTTCATGCACCAAAACTGCCGATGGAAAAGGAGAGCAAAATGCAATGTCCGCCAGGCTGTTCCATGATAATTATGAAATGCCAATGTGGTCAGAACTTAGACGTCTCCCAGCCTACCAGAACGGTAGCTTACAAGGAAGGCTTCCCCATCACACGACCTTTTACTTCTTGCCAAGCAAACGAGCACTAGTGCTAGGAGAAATTCCAATAATCTGAATACCAAACCAGCAAATATCCTCTCTTGACCCTTGATGCTTAGATCAATTTCAAAGGTTACATCATATACTGAGACATCCTCATGCATTGAATCTGAAAAAATATCTACTCTAACAAGCATTATTTTATCCATTGCCAAAGCGCCAAGCATGCCTTCTTAGTCATGGCTCAATAAGTGGAGAAGCGCGTGTGGTTTCCTTGACCAGCATGCTTCTCGCATGAGCTCCCTTGTGTTCCTTCTAATGGTGGCAATATCCTCAAATGTTATTCTTTTTCCTGCCCGATAGAACGCTTAAAAACCTCAAGAAGACCTCCATCCTATGATTACATATACTTAAATGAATATGATCATAAGACAACGGATTAGAAGATCAGCGGCTTCTCATTTACAAGTTCCAGGTGTTCTATTCGGCTATTCCATGGTTTTGACTATTCCGGAGGAAATATTGTAGAATATGATACGAAGTCATAACCAAACAATAGAATAGGATGCACGTCAAACCAAACTAAGAACGTAGGAGGAATATCCTGAGAGGATAGCAGCACCTGAAAGGCTTCAAAAACAAGGAAGCATGCACGCCCATAAGAGAAGGTAACCTACGAGGAAATGTTCATGAACCCCCAGACTCTCTCTCAGTTTATCTATTTCCAAAATCACAGCTTCGTGATGAAGGAAGGAGAAATCATATATCAAAAAAACAAAGAGAAGGCACCTTTATAGCTTTCAAAAATTTAGCCAGAAGGATCAAGTTTAGATGTGAGTCCACCACACACTGCAAGAAACCTCAAAAGCCTTCGCTTGACACTGTATACTGATTTCTAACACGGACGACCAACAAGTAACAACTGCATTACATCAAAAAAAAAGATGTAACAACCAAACACAAGGTTGGTGCAACAAAAGAAAGTCAACCATATAATTTTATAAACAGCACTTATTGGCATAATGCCGATCTGATGTTGAGTCCCCGCGTAGGCATGAGAAAGGTTCATTGAAACCTAAGTTTCTTCCAGTCTTTCCTGTTCATTGGCTAAACAAAGTTTCTGAGCTGTTCAACTGCTGGCAACTCTATATAACAGGACGGCAATCCAAATTTCCAACCTCCCTTCTCCAATTGGCTGTGCTTTACTCCAAAGCACGCACTCCGCCACCACCATGGCCAGTGAATTCGACAGGTGTGAAGCAAATGATAGGCTCCTGGAAAATGTATGGGCTAGTTTCATCACCGGTGGTGCTCCAGGCGGCTGCAGTTCTGATGAATCCCACAACAAGCGTGCAGCTTCCCGGGAATGGAACGAAATGCCTCATCTTCAAGGAGGGGAAGAAAATCTAGCAGTCCTACAGAGGCTTCCAAGCCTCGGCAGGTGGATATCCATGGGAGCTGAAAGCTGGGATGCACTTCTCAATGAAACCATAGCCTCAAATAGCTCTGAAACTTCTCCTCTTGATTCAGGAAACGATGCCTGCTCGTCTTCAAAACCAAAAAATTTGGCAGCAGAAAAGGTTGCCCCAAAGCATTTTAGAGGGGTGAGAAGGCGACCATGGGGAAAGTTTGCAGCAGAGATAAGGGACACGTCAAGGAAAGGGGCACGGGTTTGGCTCGGAACTTTCAATACTGCAGAAGAAGCTGCCCTCGCATATGATGAAGCTGCTTTAAGAATGAGAGGACCACAAGCTAACCTTAATTTCCCTATGAAGAAAGTCGCCAAGGCTTCAGAACAGGCCCTGGCAGGCACGATGAGTGGCACTGGTTACCCAGTGTATGGCTGCATCAAGACAAATCATAATCCAAGAAAGAGAGGAGCAAGGGAATGGGACACTTATGATGAGGTTCCAGCCGAGCCAGCAGCATGGAAGAGAAACAGCAGCATTGAAGGGATGGGAAGTAATCGAGCAGACGTCGTGGAGTTACAAGACCTTGGCAGCGACTATTTAGAAAATTTATTGTCTTCTTTCTGATACAGAACAAGGGTCTCAATTATTGTGGGCATGACAATAAACGAAAATTCATACACCTGGTTTGGTTAGCTAGTGTCATGTGCACGAAATTGTAGAGTGATGTTTAAACATTTTTTTTCTCTTTTTGGACCGTCCAAATACGAGTAGAGGTAGTTAAAACTTTTTACTGTAACGGATGTAGATAAACAAAAATCTACACTAGTATTTGAAGAGAATAAGCTTGTTTCCTTCCTGTTTTTGTGCTCGAGAAGATGGTAGTTAATATCTTTATGAGATGCATAGAGAATTGCAGTCCTCAAAACTCTACCAAGTAAAGAGCAGAAGCATCTTTGATATCCTGCAGCTCTATCGCATTAAAAAAAAAAGGTTTATGCTATAATGATGGTTGTACATGGGTACGATAGCAGGATAGTGACTGATCATGGCTGACTAGTTAGTCTGGTCCATTTTTGGTGTTTCACCTTAAAAAACAAATTTAGTGTCATTGCTATACGTAATGAACAGAAAGGAGGAGAGCAAATTGAAAGAGAGAGAGAGAGAGAAATTGGATAAAGGTTTATGCTTAATGATGCTAGGATTCGAGTAACAGGATTTCCACATGATGCATCAGGATGCTGGGTCGGTTTAATTATAAGTCACAACCACCAATATATTTCTTATTGTAGCTGCTAATAAACTGATAGAATTAGAAGCATTTAGACAATAGCAAAATGTAGACATGATCATGTAAGAGACTACAATTGGAATTTATATCAAAATGTCTTTTGCATTGCCGTTCCATCACCTCCAATTTCTGCTTTGTATCTAATTATTGGCAGGCAACTTTAAAGTCAAGAAATTTCAACAAACCAACCCACAGAAATTAAACAGGCAAGACCATCTGTTGCAGGAAAGGACTTCCCTCATTGCTTGATCAACAAATTGTGCTGACCTCATTTTTACTATAGTGCTTTTTTGAGAAAGATTCTTCAAGAAATTCAAAAGCAAACTAACTAATCAAAAATTTGAGATAGAATTGCAGCACCAGAATCTTCCTTTCCGATAAATAAACAGAAATACCTCCGGAGAGGTGAATAAATAAACAGAGACTTGTCTCTTAGCAAGTTTATGCAACTCTGCCATAGACGGATGAGATGACTCTTAGATTTCCCCAAGGCCTAGCATGCTCTGTTCGGCTATGTCCATCACAAAGTTGAGGCTCAAGTAAACTTCGAATGAAGCTACCAGCTTGTCCTCAACATGCTCTGTTCGGCTATGTCCATCACAAAGTTGAGGCTCAAGTAAACTTCGAATGAAGCTACCAGCTTGTCCTCAATTTCATCATGCCTCACTAATAAACCATAGCGACAATCAGCAAGTCAAAACATGCTACCTTCTGATGTACGGCCTTAAATACCGATGGATAAGACAGGATTATCACGAATAACACGATATCTTTAACTTTGAAGGCTTTCAATTGCAAACAAATCTGCAGAGGTGCAAAATATTGTAGAAATTTTAGATATAGAAGCTCCTAAAATGAACACAGACATATGCTTGTATATAAACCTGATTACCAATATGTGCATTTAATTTGACCTACAAGTTATCATGGTTAAATTATCAGAAATTTGCTTGATGTGATTTACAATTCACAGGTAGACGAGTGAAACATTTCGTCTGGATCACAACAGAAGTCCGAATATTTGAAGTATATCCTGAAGTCTTAGCATCACATCTGCTAGAAGAAGATGAAGAAGAATGCAGGGTTATACAATTTGATTTACAAATAAATGTGTGAAGCCCCGTTTTGTGAATCATAAATGGTCAAGATCAAGTTGCACTGGCTCAAAGAGTAGAGCGGTTCACCGAGTTCAATTCGGTCACAAAAGGAGCAAAGAATTAGAGGTCATCAATGTTGATAAAAAAAGATATAATTGAGAATAAGAAAAGATTAAAATCTAATTACTAGACTAGTCACTCATTTGAAAATTAATGACCAGTGTAGATTTTTTCAAGTAACCTTTTTTTCATGAATCAAGTTGGACATGTAAGCTCCTGCTTTCTTTTCCCGGGGTTCATGGGGATGGGGGTATAAAGAAAAAGACAGGAGCTTTACTCAAAGTAAAAATAGAACCATCACTAGAAAGTCCATGTTAAATGTCTGTTATCCTCCTGTAATAAAAGTGTCCATGGTCTTTCCACCTCATGCCTGGCCAAGCCATGTTCGGATAACCGCAAAGGGACTCAAACATGCGCTTGAGAGATAATAGAGATCTGGGTAAAACCAAGTTTCAACTTGGTTTTGATGCACCTGCGGAATTCACATTCCTAATTGGCCTCTTTGTAATAGTTGGATGGTAACTTAATGATGTTACAAACAGAAAATACCAAGTCCCTATGCTCAGAGAAATTATTAGGTAGACACATTCTACCATAAGTAAAGTGTTTGTAGACTCATTTTGCCCATGCCCGGTGGGATGTTCTCGCATTAAAATGATGCGGTTTGCGAGCAAATCTACAACTCAAACTCCTTTGAAGAAGTGCTGCGGAGAGCATCATTGAAATGGAACATTAAAGGATGAGAGTATCACAAGGCCCATACTAGGTGTTGGGGATAAACCCCGTTCCCGTCGAAATCCAGTCTAATGCTTAGCCTTTTGCAATCGGTAATTTCGGAGGAACTTCGATCGAAAATTCTTCTTTTAGTGGCCGAACCTCTCAAGCGGCCAAACTCTTTTAGGACTTCAGCCGAACTACTCTCAGACTTCTCCTTCAGTCGGATTTATTTAGGAGCCAAACTCCTTCTGAACTTCTCCTTCAGTCGCACTCCTCCAGAAGCCGAACTCCTTACAAATTTTTTCTTTAGTCGGACCCCTCCAAAAGCCGAACTTCTACTTCAATCGAACTCCTCCAGGAGCCGAACTTCCTCCGAATTTCTCCTTCAGTCGGACTCCTCCAGGAGCCGAACTCCTTTCGGATTTTTCCTTCAGTCAAGTTCCACCATGAGTCGAACTCCTTACGGACTTCTCCTTCAGTCGGACTCCTCCATGAGCCAAACTTCTTTCGGACTTCTCCTTCAGTCGGATTCCTCCAGGAGCCAAACTCCTTCCAAACTTCTCCTTCAGTCGGACTCCTTCAGGAGTCGAACTTCTTCCGGACTTCTCTTTTAGCAGATTACTTTCAGATTTCAGCTAGCATTCCTTCCGGATGATTTTCTCTAGCCGTATTTTTTTTAGGAGTTCGAACTCCTTTGGAATTGATGTATATCAAAGCTCTTCATCGACCAACGCCTGTTTCCTCCGAACTTCGACTATTAAATCTCAATGAATGGCCACATCATGACAACAGACACCTCTTTCCGTAACAAACTCCACGTGGCCCCGAGCGGCCCACTATCGGATGGTTAAAACCATCACTATCAGTCTGCTACAAGCTTCGTCTATAAAAAGGAATCCTCCAAATACTTTTTCTTTAAGCTCTCTTCTCCTTCTCAAACTTCTGCTGAATTTCTGTCTGAGCACTCCATTTCTATTAGCTAGAAGAGTTGACTTGATCGTTGGAGGATCCTACCGAAGCCACCACCACCGATTTCGGATGAAACTTTATTTTGCAAGTCACCGATGGCGACCTCTTCTTCCTTAACTCCAGCTTGATCCGGCATCAACCAGATTCTGCACCAACATCAGGCATTATCAATATATAACCTGTCATAAGGATGAGAGATTATGTGAAAATTTTTTTTAATTATGGACTATCATTAATTAATTATTTATTTTATTAAAAATTGATTGATTATATGATCCGGGTTGATAGATATGCATGCAAGCCCAATATTGTTTGTAATCTTTTTGTTCTGGGCTAGGTACACCTTATTTGAGTTGGTATGGTTAGGACGACATAGTGTAGGCTTTGATCCGATATGAGCTCATGATGGATGGGCCCGTTAATATTTTATTTTATATGGCTAGGTCCCCTCTCCACTTTCTAAAAATACCATGAGACTAGTTCTCTGGCTTGTCCCATCGAATAGCCATCTATTGAGAGAAAGCTGGTAGAGAAGAATCTAATTTCAGTGCTCATCTGAGCATCCACTATTATCTTTTTCGTAAATCAATGACGAACATAGATATGCATCTATCTTTTGTATTCTAATCTTCTACATAGATTCATGAGAATCATCTATATGTGGTATCAGAGCAAAATTATAGAAGATTAGAATCAAAAAATAATAATAAAGAAAAGAGGGAGGATCTTCTCAGACCATGACCATCCTTCTCTTTCTTCTTGCGGATCGGATCTTTCTCCGATCGGATCAAGGTCCGACGAGGCCTGTTAAGGAGAATAAAGATCGAATCAAAGGATCTGATAATAATTTTTTTAAAAAAAAATAGAGGAAAGGGATGGATCTTCGTGCCTTCTTCTCACCGACAAGGCAAGACCAACGGCGGCGGCCACCGGGGCCAGCTGGTGGCGATCCCACTTGGATCCCATTCAGATCTAGACAAAAAATAAAAAATAAAGGGGCGAGAGGGGCAGTGGTTTCCACCGTCGAGCCCTCCTCCTCTGCCCATGCACAACCTGCAGCCGCCATGAGATCGACGATCGCCTGATGGCAGCGGGCGCCGACCGTCGGACTTTTCTTCCCAATTTTTCAAAGAAACAAAAAAAAAAGGAAGAAGGGAAGGAGGTTGCCGACTTCTCCCATGCCATGTGCTCCTCCTCTCCCACGGGCGATCGGTGCCGACAATCGACCGGCATGGCCGGAGAGGGGATGGCGATCGTAATCCCACCGATCGTCGACAAATAAAAAAAAAGGAGGTACTTTAGGGGTGGTGGCTCTAGCTGCCGCGCCCTCTTCGCCCCTCACGTGCGGCAGCTAATGGCAGGCCTCTCACCGACGGTTGGCGGTGGTCGTCCAATCGGAGTTGAGGTAGAGAGGAGGCACCGATGAGCTCTCCTCTTCGCTGCCCAAAATCTATAAAAAAAAATTGCAGAACCCATCATGAGGGAGATGAAGTGGCCTAACGGATTTTGGGTTTTGGGTTTTGATCCAAAATCCAAATCTGATTTGATCAATTAAGAGTATAATTATAGTTTTGCACTTTAGTCTCTATAATTATAAAAATTTGATTTTAGTCCAAAAAAATTATAGTTTAGCCCCTATAATTATAAAAAATTGATTTTAGTTCAATAAATTATGTTTTAGTCCTTTTATTATAATTTATTATATAAAACCTCTATTTTGCAATTAAGACCCTATCGAAGGTTATTATTTTGTATTAGCCCATTAATATTTCAATTTACTTTCTGAAAACTTTATTTTTGATCATGCTCTTCAAAAAATTGATATCTGACATTATTTTAGCATGATATATATCTTTTAAACTATACAAATATGTTATTATTGCTTTGGAATGTAATATTATGTTGTGTTATGATCAATGGGATGCATGTTGTTAAGTATCTCATACTGGACTTAATCATTTTGGGCATTTAATTTTTTATATGGATAATTTTATGGATTAGCATTAATATTTATCATCAAAGTAATTTATTTATGTTATGAAATTTTTCATCATTAGAGGGATATTTTTAAGTTGTGACATACAATCATCTGTCCAAAAGGGGTCATTGTGTATTTTAACTAGAAATTATGTAGACTATTATGTTGCGAGGAAACTCTAACTTTCGGAATCTTTCTGCCCAAAGAGGATAGATTTCTGAATGCTAGGATATTTTTTTTGTGGCCTCATGGAAAGAGCTCTTATGCATATTGCATGTTCTGCCCAAAGAAAAATATGTGATATAGTGTTTGGGCTCTTATTCATGGTTTATGTCATTATATTGCTGTGTTATTGGTAAATGCCCATTATTTAATATTTAACTTTCATATTATTTATTTGTATAGTCTTTTTTGGTGTTAATAATAACAATGTCATCATTGAAGTCTTGATCAGATCGAATTATAAAAGATGGAAACAAGATATGGAATTTTCCCTAGAGATTGCTGACATTGATTTGGCATTACGTGAGAATAAACCTGATGATCTTGACTAGAGTACACCAGAACAGAAAGATTATTTTGCTAAATAAAAAAAATCTAACATGCTTAGCTTAATTGCTATTAAGAGGTCAGTTTTTGAGCATCTTCTAAATGGTCTGTCAGAGATCAATAGTGCTAAGAAACTATTTGATGCTATAGGACAGAGATACCTTGTATCTGAAAATATCGAGTCTGAAAGTCTGATGAAAGAATTGACGATCATGAGATATGACAATGTGGGGGTGTTAGAAAATACATTCTAAAAATGATTCATCTTCAAACTAAACTTAAAGATCTGAAAATTGAATTACCTGATTTCTTTCTAGTGCCTCATGCTTTGAATTCCTTACCTGTTGAATTCTTCCAAATCAAAACCGCCTATAATACTCTAAATAAAATTTAAAATATTAATAAGTTGATCACTAAATGTGTTGCTAAGGAAGAAAAACTAAAAAAAAAAAAAGTGAGATTGTCCTTTTTTTTTTCCAACCAAAACTCTATTCTGCAAAGATTTTATTGTCCTTTTTTTTTTCCAACCAAAACTCTATTCTGGCAAAGATTTTATGAAAAAAATAAATAAATCTACTGCTCCTAAATAGTCTTAGGATGCTAAAGGATATGATAACAATTTTGATCAGAATTATTCTATAAGAGATCCTAAAGCTACCATTAAAAAAGGTATCAAGTATTTTCACTATAAAAAGAAAGGCCACATAAGGAGTCAATACTATAAGTTCAAGTCTTGGTTAGAAAAAAAAATAAAAACAAGAAGATAACCTCCTAGCTCTTGTTTGTTATGAGTCAAATATAGTTGATGTTCCTGATGGATGGATAGTGGTGCCACAACTCATGTTGTCATTTTCTTGCAGGGATTCATAAATAAGAGGAAATCAAATCTGAAAAAGATCAAGCTGAAAGTAGAAAATGATCTTATAGTTGAAGTTAAATATATAAGATCTGTTAAGTTGTCTTTAGAGTCTGATTTTGAAATTTCTTTAGAAAATACCTTTTATGTACCTTTCTTTAGAAGAAATTTAATTTCTATTTCTTCTTTAAATAAAATTAATTTTGGTTTTGATTTTCATGATGGAAAGTTGATTTGACATTTAATTCTCAAATTATTGGTTATGGCATTTTGAATGATGGATTATATAAATTATGTTTATCTTATGATAATTTCTATGCTTCTTTGAATATTGAGAATTTGATTGCAAAACGTTCTAGAATCAAAGAAAGATCCTCTATGTTGTGGTACAAATACTTAGGATACATATTTAAGAAAAGAATTGATAGACTAATTAAGGATGATATCTTGTCTATCTTAGATTTTGAAGACATAGAGGCTTGCATTGATTGTATTAGAGGTAAATTAACTAAGACTAAAAAGAAATGAGTAACTCGTAGTTCAGGTCTTCTAGAAATAATTCACACTGATATCAGTGGACCTTATTCTTCTACAATCTATGGCAATAAATACTTTATCACATTTATTGATTATTTTCTTGATATGGTTATCTTTATTTGATTAAAAAAAATTTGATGCTCTTGAAAAATTTAAAATCTTTAAAATAAAAATTGAGAAACAATTGGAAAATATCATCAAGATTGTGAGATCTGATCGTGGAGGTGAGTATTATGGCAAACATGATATAGCATAACAGCATATGGATTTATTTGCCAAATACTTACAAGTTTGTAGGATTGTAGCCTAATATACTATGTCTGGTAGTCCTGAGCAAAATGGTATAGCCGAAAGACGTAATCGCATCTTTAAGAATATGATGAGGAGCATGATGAGTAGGTCAAATTTATCAGAATATCTATGGGATGAGGCTATTAAAACTATCTTATATATTCTTAATAGGGTTCCTAGTAAATCTGTACCCAAAACATCTTTTAAAATATTGACTGATAGAAAATCTAGTCTAAATCAATTTTTGATTTGGGATTGTCCTGCAGAAGTGAGAATATATAATCTTATAGAGAAAAAAATTGACCCCAGAATCAGTCATTGCTATTCTATTGGATATCCAAAATATGCTAAAGGATATAGATTTTATAGTCCTAGAAGAGGTAACAGAATTATAGAATCATAGACTGCAAAATTTTTAAAATTTGATGTGACTGATATAAAATCTTTTTGAAGTATTGATATTGATAATAATCAGACTGAAACTATCTCTATTTCTATGACTGCACCATATGAAAATATAGTTTATGCACCTATTGATAGAATGAACGTTCAGGTTCCTAATCCTCCTGCTCCTATATTAAATCCTCAACCTATTCAGCCTAATGATGAGGTGACATTAAGAAGATCTGTCCGATAAAGAAGGCCTGCCATTTTTTATGTTTTTTATGTCTATCTTAGAAAAAGTGATTATAATATTGGATATGTGGTTGACCCAGTGACATATTATGATGTTGTGACTTGTCTTCGGTCTGATTTATGGATAAATGCTATAAAAAAAGAAATATAGTCTATGGCTAATAATAATGTATGGGAGCTTGTTGAGCCTACTAAACATAGCAAACCTATTGATGTAAATGGGTATATAAGACTAAAAAGAATTCTAAAGGAAGGATTGAGCGATTAAATACTAGATTGATAACTAAAGGGTTTACTCAGAGAGGAGTTAATTATACTGAAACTTTCTCTCCAGTATCTATAAAAGATTTTTTTAGAATCATCATGTCTTTAGTGGCTCATTATGACTTAGAACTTCATCAAATGGATGTAAAAACTATTTTTTTGAATGATAATCTCAGTGAGAAAGTATATATGAAACAGCCTGAGAATTTTCAGAAAAGTGAGAGAAAATATTTATTTTATAGATTGAAGAAGTCGATATATGGTCTGAAACAAGCATCTAGATAATGGTATTTAAAATTTGATGAGGTGGTAACTTCTCTTAGTTTTGAAAAAATAAAGTTGATCAGTGCATCTATCTCAATATCAGTGGGAGCAAGTTTATTTTTTTTGTCCTATATGTTGATGATATCTTGCTTGCCAGTAGTGATTATGGTTTGCTCAATGAGACTAAACAAATGTTATTTAGGACTTTTGATATGAAAAATCTTAGAGAAGCAGCTCTTGTCCTAAGTTTTGAAATTCATAGGGATAGATCATGTCATCTATTGGGTTTATCACAGAAGGCATAAATTAACAGAGTTCTTGAAAGATTTAATATATAGAATTGCAAATCCTGTGATATGCCTATTGCCAAAGGTGATAAGTTCAGTAAAAATTAGTACCCTAAGAATGAGCTTGAAAAGGATCAGATGAAAAATATCCCTTATGTCAGTGCTATAGGAAGTTTGATGTATGCTCAGATTTGCATCAGACCTGATATTGTCTTCATAGTAAAAATTCTTGGTAGATATCTATCGAATTTAGATTTTCAACATTGGATTGCAGCAAAAAGGATAATGAGATATTTACAGAATACCAAGAACTATATGCTTGTGTACAGAAGAACCGATGATCTACAGTTGTTAGGATATTCGGATTCAGATCTTACTGGATGTTCTGACGATTTAAAATTAATCTTAGGATATATTTTTATGTTAGCCAGAGGTGCGATATCCTGAAGGAGTATTAAACAAACCATGACAGCTTTCTCTACTATGCAAGCTAAGTTTATTGCTTGTTATCGAGTTGCTACTCAAGTTATTTGGCTGAGAAATTTTATTGTAGGACTTCAGATTGTTGATTCTATCTCCAAACCACTAACGATCTATTGTGATAATAGTGCTGCTATGTTCTTCACAAAGAACAATAAATCTTCTAGTAGATCTAAACATTTGGAACTAAAGTACCTAATAGTAAGAGATCTTGTGAAGAAAGGAGACATAACTGTTGAGTACATAGATATAGAGTCAATGTTAGCTAATCCCCTGACTAAAGGTTTGAGATCTATATGTTTTATAAGGTATATTGAAAATATGGGTATATTAAGTTCTTTTAATGTACTTAGTTAGTGGGAGTGATTTTGTATTTATGTTTTATTATTACTTTATTATTATAAACTTTTTACATCTCATGAACTTTTGATATACATCGTTGGCATGATAAATTAATGATATTTTTATTTTAATTCTTTTATTTATGTGCACATATTTATTTTAGTACACTTAGAGATATCTCTTATTTATGTACCTATTATATGAAATATGAGATCAGATGTCGAGTCTCAGATACGTTGTGCTATCTCGTCATTGATACCATATTGAATATGTGAGACAGAATGACTTGTTGTGAAAGTCATTAAAATTTTTCTTGCTTATTTTGTACCCAAATATGTTGAAGAGAAATTAAAGGACTGACAATGAAAATAGCATAAGTTTGGATCACTTTTGAATGATATTTTTTTGCTACACTACCATACCAAGACTTATGTCGATAGTATTAGTTATATTTGTAATCATGGATAGGTCTTGTATCAGATAAAGGATGCAATGACTCCCATGATTCAGCATGATGAATACTATTGGATCGAGTCAATTCTGAGGTGTTGTCTATAGATCATATATTTTTCAAAATCATGGCCACGTACTATATTTTCTATTATTCAGCTCGAGAGTCATTTTTAAAAGTAAAATATTTTTAAAATTTTAAAATCTTAATTAATGTTGCTTAAGTGGAAGAATATGAGAATTTTTCTAATTATGGGCTACCATTAATTAATTATTTATTTTATTAAAAATGAGTTGATTATATGATCTTGGTTGATAGACATGCATGCAAGCTCAATATTATTTGTGATCTTTTTGTTCTGGGCTAGGTGCACCTTATTTGAGTTTGTATGGTTAGGACGGCATAGTGTAAGCTTTGGTCCGATATGAGCCCATGATGGATGGGCCTGTTAGGATTTTATTTTATATGGCTAGGTCTCCTCTCAACTTCCTAAAAATACTATGAGACTAGTTCTCTGGCTTGTACCATCGAATAGCCATCTATTGAGAGAAAGTTGATGGAGAAGGATCTAGTTTCGATACTCGTCTGAGCATCTACTGCTGTTATTTTTCGTAAATCAGTGGCGGACATAGGTATGCATCTATCTTTTGTATTCTAATCTTTTACATAGATTCATGAGAATTATCTATGGATTAAGGATGAAAATCAATAACCGTGCTTCTATTGCAGCCTAAATTGGAATACATGATTCTTTTTAGTAAGTGGACTCATGTATCGTGAATCACATAGAATAATATGTTACAACCTAAAACCCTAACTACCTCGAACGAACACTAAAATTGGCACATCCGATGAAATCAAAGTAAGTTAGGATTAAGGTTTTTTTAAAGGGTTTGTTTGGTTCTCACCATTTTTCGTCCCAGCAATCGCAGTAGGTGTCATTCCGATGATCTGTCCTTCCATGCGAATCACGACCCCCGCGAAATAGTTCTCGTCCACAATCACCCGATTATTTAGATAACAAAATCGAGCAAGTAAAATTTTAGAAAAGAAAAAAAATTAACCATTAGATCAGAAATTGATGGTTTGGGATCTTCGGATCGAGTAGAAGGGGGTGGCGGGTTTTACCTTGTGGCAATATGCCATGAAGAGGAGAGGCGGAGGCAAGGAGGAGGCCAGTGGGAATGAAGGAGACGAAGACTTTGGTTCCCAGAGTGGCAGTGCTTCCTAATATTTTTTGCATTGCTTCTGCTACTTATTTAAATATTGAGATGCAACATGTAAATATGAAGGTGGGATTTTTTTTAAAATATTATTTTGTAAATAATTAATTCTAAAAATATAATTTTTAAAAATTTATTTTTGAAACTATCCGATTAAACGGTGGTAATGCGATGAAATCGCATGTTGAAAATGCAATTTAAAACTTAAAATCGCATGTTCAATATGCAATTTTAAGCTAAGATACGAGAGATGCAATTTTACGTGAAATCACATATCTAACGTGCATCTTTTTTTTTTCCTGCATCGCTCGACTGTTTTTTTTTCATGTTTGGATCCACTCTTTGCCGAGGCTAGAGGAGGGGACGATGGTGGTGCGGGGTGCGAGAAGCACCCGGGGTCGAGGAGGGGAGGCGGAGATGGCAGTGGTGCCGAGTTGCAGTCATGCGAGATGCAGAAGGCGCTCGAGGCCGAGGAGAGGAGGGGGGACGGCGGCGATGCTGGCCCGTAGAGGATGAAGGAGGCGTCGATGGAGGGTGCGGACGAAGAGGGCGTCGGCGGAGTGCGGGTTCCTGGAGGTGGTGGTGGTGGTCGGGTAGAGCTATAGGAGGTGCAGCATGTGGGCGGGCTTTGCCGTCGCCAAGAAGGGTGTGGGGGAGGAGGGGAGGAGAGGGCGATGGCGGGGGTGCTGCAAGAGAAAGGAAAGGAAAAGGCGGTAAATACGAAAAGAAAGGAAAAAAGAAAAAAAAATTGGAAGGACGAGGAAAGAAAAAGAAAGAAAAAAATTAATGTCATTAATTTTTTTTAAAAAAAATATATTATTAAAAATATTATTTTTAAAATATATTATTATTAAAAAAATAAAATATTATTTTAGTAAACATTATTAAAATATATTATTATTTTAATAAAAATATTAAAATATTATTTTAATGATGATAAAATATTATTATTTTATTAATAATAAAAATTATTATTATTTTAATCTATATTATTATTTTAGTAGTTTCACTTATTGAATCAATCTAGAATTTTTTAAGTATGTTTTAAAAAATAATTTTTTATTATTAATTTTAAAATACTATTTACATAATAACATATTATTTTTAAAAACTTTATTTTTTAAAATATAATAATAAAATATTATTTTAATAATATATTATTAATAAAATAATTTTTTTTGAAAATAAAAATAAATAACATATTTATTAACAAAAATAAATGATATATTTTTATTTTTTTTAAAATAATTTTTATTATTAAAATAATATTTTATTAAAATAATAGTAAAATATTGTTATTTTTGATTAATAGTAAAATATTATTGTTTGATTAATAATAAAATATTATTTTATTATTTGAGGAATGGAAGAAAAAAAGAAAACAAGAAAATATTTGGAGAGGGGGGAGGAAAAAAGAAAAGAAAAAAATAATATTTTTATTAATAATTTAAAAATGCTATTTGTGTATTAACATATTATTTATAAAAAAAATTATTTTCCTAAAAATTAATAATAAAACATTCTTTTATAAAATAAAAAAAATATTTTTACAAATAAATATTTTCTTATTATATAAATAATATTTTTTATTATTAATAATAATTTAAATAATGTTTTACGATTTTTAAAAATACTATTTGTATAATAACATATTATTTTAAAACTAATAATAAAATCATAAAATATTATTTGAAAATGATGTGATATAATAGTAAAATATATTTTATTATTTTTTAATAATAATATATTTTCTAAAATAGTGTATTTAAATTAATAATAAAAACTATTAACTTTTTTTTCCTTTTTTTTTTTTCCTCCTCCCCAAATTTTTCTCCTTTTTTTTTTTGCCCCCCACTTTCCCTTCCCTTCCCTTCCTCCCGCAGCACCGCCCACCCCCGCCTCTTCCACCCCCCGGCGCACCCGCCGCCGCCCTCCCCCGCGTCCCCCTTGGAGGTGGCGAAGCCCGCCCGCACGCCGCGCCCCCTACGGCTCCGCCCGACCACCACCACCATCCCCGGGAACCCGCACCCCGCCGGCGCCCCCTCCGTCCGCGCCTTCCACCAGCACCCCCTCCATCCTCTGCGAGCCGGCGCCGCCGCCGTCCCCCCTCCCCTCCCCGGTCGGCCGCACCGGAGGCGCCGCCAACCCCCCTCCCCTCCCCCCACCCCGAGCGCCTCCCGCACCCCGCGCGACCGCGGCCCGGCGCCGCCGCCGTCCCCGCCTCCCCTCCCCAGCCCCAGGCGCCTCCCGCACCCCGCGTCGCCGCCGTCCCCTCCTCTGGCCCCGGCGAGGAGCGGATCCGAACGAAAAAAAAACAGTCGGGCGATGCGTAGGAAAAAAAAAAGGACGCATGTTGGAGATGCGATTTAATTGCATAACTTGCATATAATTTTATTTTTTATTTTATTTTATCATATAATATCGTCTCAGCTTAGAATTTCATATTCAACGTGCGATTTGAAACCACGCCATCATATTTCATAGATAGATTTTAAAAAATAATATTTAAAAAAAAATCCAATAAAAATGGCTGATCTTTTTACTGGCTCAAGAATTCGGCATCTTGATCAGTTATAGTCCTTCTCTTTTCTGAAATGATGGCACAGTTTCCGTAAATTTCTATTTGTTTTCCTAGAGGTCATGGAAGGTTTGGAGAGCTACTAAACTCGCTGCACTTTCTCTAAACGATCCATCCAAGTTATTTCCTCGCGCTCAACAAGCTACCGATCAGTTTCATCATGCTTGGGTTTGGCAGTTACCTATACCTCCAAGGCTGAAAATTTTCTGATGGCGTCTTGGTTGGAAGAGATTGCCATGTAAAACATTGTTGGCACAATGCCATATTGTTCCTAAGTCTCGTCGAGATTGTGACATTTATTCTGGTCAAGCTAAAGACTATAATCATATTCCTATTTCTTGCTCCTTTGCACATACTTTTTGGCAGCAATTAGGTCATATGTGACATGCAAGTGGTAATTCTTTGCCGGTGGTGCAAGATTACATGGCCAATCCCTTGGTCGAGCAGGGTAAGAAACTTCTTATGGCATATCTTTTATGGTTGCTGTGGCAAGCATGATGTGACGGACTTTTTAACGGGCATGGAGGAACTCTTCTGTATCATTCACGGTTACTCTCATATTTTCACGGAAGCTCCTAAGTTGGCTGATTATATGGCTCGAAGAGCTATCTTAGGGGATTTTAAGTAGGAAATGGTGGATGCTCTGGGTTCATCTGCTGCGTTAATCCTTGACGCTGATTGTTATGGAGTTGGTTTTTAAAGACATCTTTGATTTTCACCTATATTCTTATTTTACACTGCTACGTGCTAATCTCGTGCCGCATAGCGTGCCTGTCTTTGTGCCAGTTTATCTGCCAGCCAACGTGCCACCCCACACATATTGTCTTACCGATGCCTGCTTTCCATCCGATGCTTCTGTTTGGATGCACAGCATGTTGTGCCACTCCCTGTGCCATTTGCTGTAACATGTCTTCTGCCCCACTTAGCCTATGTTTCAATGTTTTGCTATTTCATCATGTCTTCTAACTTCTGCTGCTACTTGTATTTGCCGCCATGTGAGATGTCAAATTCTAATGCCAGCTTCTTTCTGTATCCATCCAAGTTGTTTCGGGTGCTTCACAATACCAGGCTGTATCTTCTACATTTTCATCTATGTTTTTTTTTTTCACCATGCAGCTTCTACATTTTCTCTACCTGTGGCAGTGTATACAAGTTTATATTACGGTGTTGCGGAGATCCTGTTCGTTGCTTCCGTGTTATGCTGCTTCTGTGAGGCTAACTGCAACTTCTTCTTTTTTTTCTGTGGCACAAATGTATACTCTCGATGGTTCAACAACTACTGATGCCCGCTTATGTTCGGTGGGTCAGCTTTTTATACAACCACCATGGAATCAGCTCATCTCTTCTCCATCCTTGGAGGCATTACCTTCCAACCGGTTGCAGATTTATCACCGTGTCAAGTCCCAATTTGCATCCATTTAGACAACTCTTCCAGCAAAATATCTAGATCAGAAGAGTTCTTCTCAATCATCTGGGAAGCCATCCAAATTCAATTCCTAAAGGCAAAAAATAAAATCTTGGTGATATCCATATCCATCTAGAAAGCATTTAAGGCTTCTTTGTCTAAATTGATTTTTTGTTATTTATGTGCTGAAAGTTATTTCTTTTTTCAAGTAATATCGGAGTTTTGTTTTCTTTTACTAAAAAACTTATTTAACCTATTCATAAAACCTTTTAACTGGATAAAATACGTGCTATTATGATAATCTAATATGAAAGGGAGGCTCATCCACCATACAATTAACTACAACCAAATTAAAAGAGATGCACCGTCTATATTCGAACTTAAAACCATCCGGTTGGTAAGTTGAAGGGCATAACAAATCAAAACTAATTGTGAGCATGGTGAAGCCAACTTGCCTGGATGGTCGATTCACTCATAGGCATTGTTTCAAAGTGGTTTAACGTTGGTTCGACATGATTACTTATGATGAATGACCACTATTTTACCTCTGCGCGTCTGATAAAATATGGTCATTCTACATTTATAATCTTGTTGCCTACCTAGCATTAAAAATACGGTCCGGCCCTCCTTCGGGACTCACAAACTCATTGCAACCTTGCATTAAAATAAAATTCAAGCATTCACTGAATGATCCCTGCATTTTATGATTAATAGGTAGGGTCTATGTTCTCAATGTTGTGTGGTAGTTTGAATGCTTTTCTAGTTTTAACTTGTCATGCCTGGGAATATGACTCAGAAGCAAAATTGACCCATCTGCTCACACTTGCTAAATAAATATTGTCAATCAACTCCTTTATCATTAATTGGACATAACGTGCACTGAATCAAAACTTAGATGATGCTTCTCCAAATGTTCATGCTTTAACGAAGATTAAAATGATTTGTGTAACCAGAGGGACCGAGAGGGAGGAGTCCTTCGGAGAAGGATTGGTGAATACGGATCTACAAACATGCCCAAATACCAAAGAATATGCTTGGTTGTCATGCATATAATAACCAGAACCGTTAGGAAGGCACGGAAGATATAAAAGAGAAAGGATTACCTAAATAGATTTCTTTTCAAAAAAAAAAAAAAAATTTGAAGTTGGCTGACATGATTTACTAGTTTTGGTGAATTCCAACAGAAGTAAGAAGCAGAAAAGGTTCCGGCACCCGAATCCAAAACCTTTCTCTGTCATCACTGCCTAAAGCCCAACAGAACTCCCTCAAAAACCAAGACTACCATGTCAACAATCAAAATCATAACCATCTGAATCACTACCTCAAAAGCAACATTTTCTATTGCAAAGCTCACAAGAACTTGTGTGCATCCTGATTTAGCTAAATTCTCTGATCTCCCAAGTCCCAAGCTGACAAATTCTTCCTCCTACTTCCATTGTATGCACCAAATTTATAATTCCCCACATAATCATAAATTTTCCACCATCAAGCCTCCTGGTGACATCAAACAACATTTAATCGCACCCCAGTTAAACCAAAAAAAAAAAACATCTAATTGCCGACCGGAAACCCCTTTGCACTCTCACCCACTTCAGAGGCCCGAAGCAATCCGTCCAAGTAATCAGCCCCCAAGTCCTCAAGCTCCACCACCCCGCTGCCCCTACCCGCCGACGCCCCGCTGCCGCCGCCGCCTCCGCCGCCACCTATCGCAACTCCCGGCGGGAAATTCAGCAGCGCCTTGGCACCCCGCATCCGAAAAGCGGCGCGGTCGTACGCCATGGCAGCCTCTTCAGCAGTGTCGAATGTCCCGAGCCACAGCCGAGCTCCATGCCGCGAAGAGTCGCGAATCTCCGCCGCAAATTTCCCCCATGGCCGCCGCCTCACTCCTCGGTAGTGCTTCTTCCCGACGTGCCCGGTCGGCTCGACGCACTTCCGGATGAATCCCGCATCGCCCGCCACTGCAGCAGGGGCCGGTGCAGCGACGTCGGTCATCGCCGAGGCCTCTCGAAGAACCTCGAAGATGACCATATCTTGGGAGTCATTCTCATTGAATGGGAGGTGGCTTTGGGAGGCTTCATCCTTGGTTACTACAAAAGAGCAAGAGGAGGAGGAGGAGGAGGAGGGGGATGGAGGTGTGTCAAACGCTTGTTGCGTGGAGGGAGCCATAGAGCATTCTCCAGCCTTTGGCGCTTCTAATAAGAAGATGGAGTCTTGGTTCTTCTTGGTGGTGTGTGGAGCACCAGGCTTTGGCAAGCCCATGGGAGGGAGGGTGGAGGTATTTAAGTTGCTGAGGGAGTTGAAAGGGATGGGATGAAGGTTTGCTACTGGAGCCCGTTTAATAAACTTATAGTTGTGGTATAGGAAGGTGGGAGGAACCAGCGCAGATGCCTTTATTAATTAATCAACAGCCTATCCCCTGCTTCTCTTTTCTTTCACGAAGGAAGACACCAATTCGCCCTTGATGACTCTGCGATGCTATGAAAAGGGAATGCCTTTCCACCGGTCTCCCAGGGCTGGAGGAAGAAGAGAAACGTGGTGGAATTGGCTGATCCAAAATAAGACCAAAGAGTAGGTCAATCCATGTGGGATGCCCTTTTCTTGGCACCCCCCCCCCCCCCCCCCCCCCCCCCCCCCACCTTTTTTTTTTTTGCTTTGGGTAAACCGTGTATGTTTCGCTATTTATTCATTAACAATTAAATGCTTCTATTTGACGAGGCTTTACATCCTGACATTTTTTCTTGGCAGCAAGATTTTTCTTTCTCAATTTTGACCATGCAAAACGTCTTGACTCTTCTCTTTCTAGGTTTCATGTAATCATTATATGTATTCCTACCTTTAATACGAATTTATTTAAGTTATTTCTCCCTTTCAAGAGGAAAAAAAGACAAATGCTTCACTTGAAAGTTAAAATACGTTTATTAAGTTCATATATAAATAATAAAATTAATTTAGTTATTTGGAATATCATGACCATCCATATTTGCTTTCTTGTCATTGCACATTCATCTTTATTAACTTAAGCACTTGAGTAGATAAGCCAAAATGAGACAAGACTGAATCATTAATTATGTTTTAAAAATCTATGCAGATCTATCCGTTTTCTTAGATCAACATACCAAATTTTCACCATCTCTAAACTACATCTAAGAGATGTTACACTAACAAAATCCCAAACAAAAATGTTATACGTGTAATATACAAATGTCTGATTGCTCCATTTACTAGTAACCTTTACATGATAGAAAAGAGATTTGATAGCAAACGGAGCATTTAAAAAAGCCAAGCATAACATTTTTGTGGGAAAACTTTTGATACTACTTTATCCATGATAATGTCCTTTCGCCACTCCTTATAGCGGAAAAAAAATCCCTGTTTCATACAGGTGCCATGGAATCAAGGTAATCAGTAAGCAACAAGTCTGGACCTTGGATGGTCGAACTATTGTGGATCCACATGATAGTTCAACAAAAATAACCGGAGATAGTAACTAAAATCAAAAAAAAAAAAAAAAAAGAAGGAAATACTGCTATATTTTACTGCCCAAAAGCTTCTAGAAACAAGTAAAATTTGGTTCGTGGGTATCCTAGATATTTGGTAGGCAGATGCCCATTTTTTCCATGTTTGGTTGGGTTGGTAGATGAGGGATGAGACCTAAATCCTGGGTTGATTGGCGCGGGCGTTCGGGGGATCCCACCGTGGTGGGCCCTGGGGTTCCGGATGCGGCCCTCGTTCTCCCTGGCTCGTCCAAATTGACGGGCGGCGCATGCCACCTGCTGCTCTCTCAGGAGTTCGCATCAATACACATGAGACTCTGATGCCATCCCCATTTAGATGCATCGATTTCCTATGTAACCCGTGGAAAGATATGACGAGGCTGTCAAATACCACGACCCACGTGTATGTGACAATGGAATGGAAGAGATAAACCACTATTTTATGCGGAAAGATCTTGTTCTTATAATAATGAATCACTTTTTTAAGGGTTAGGTGAAGAAGAAATGCTGGAATAAGGTACAATATTTTTTAACAAAAATAATTTAGACTATTGTCTATTGCTATCACATATACATATACGATAGATATGTAGCAGAATATTTGAGAATTTCTAAATTATTACATCTTTATCGATGAGAAATTCATTAAATATGACATGAAGCGGGGTAATAGATTTTGTATCATGAAGAGAACCCATTTGATGTAAATTTTTCTTTCTTTCTTCTTTCTTTTTTTATGTATTGTTGAGTTTGAAGTTTAGATTTGTTTTTTTTTTTTTTTTTTTTTTTGATTCGTCGGTTGACTCTCTAAAGATATTTGCTGATCTGAGTTGTTTTATGGTATCAACACTCGCGCGATCATTGAGCTGGGCATTCGAGAGACTCCATTGAAGAATATTTCCTGCACCTAAAAAATTAGTCTAACTTATGGTTGGTCCATAGGGGTCAAATTCGGGTCCAAAATAACGGGAGGTGAGGGTCTTGTTGGGAACTAAAGTCAAGAACCTGTGCTGCTTAGCTTATGGATTTTTAAGAGCGATGATCCACAGAATTCAGCTAAATCGGGAGGGGAAGAGAGTGCCGGATGGAGAGAGGAGGAGAGCGTAGAGGGAGAGTGCAAGGGGTTAAGAGCCCCGATCCCTACAGGATACATGTAAAAGAGATCTGGAGAGGTATCTTTTTTTAATCTTTCTAGTATTGGCATGCGACGCCTGTGATCTCCTTCTCTCTTCTCCAGCTACCTCCTCGCCACTTCTGATACTTTCTTCACCTTCCGATACTGCTACATGCCCCTTGAAGGTCCACTCTTTTATAAATAAAAAATTTATCTAAAAATTTTTATTTTTTAAAATAAATATTTTTTAGATAATATTTATATAAAAAAATAATTTATCTAAGTTTTATTATACATGAAAAAGTAACTTCAAAATCTGTTACATATATTCTTTTGCCCTGCTACTTTCCTAAGTAAGTTGCTAAAATTTATCTATATTTTTTCTTTAGATCCATTTGATTAAAGATAAATAAATAATTTAGCATGAAAAAATAATTTTTATGTCAGATTATCATATTTGGTATAAAAAAGCAGAAGATAGAAATGGTAAAAAATTTGGTAGGTTTTATACTTATTTTTTAGAGAGAAAAGATAAAATAAATATCATGAAAGACTGATATTTGATAAATTTCTAAGCGATGATAATTCATACTTAATAAAAATATCCTCAATAAAGTTGTATATGTAATCATTAATTTTATTCTAATATCTTTTAAAATTTATTCAATAAATTTTTTTTGCAAAAAAATTAAGATGGAAATGATATTATATAAAAGATTATATCATTATATTCATTATATAAAAACTAATTGGAGCTGACAATACTATCCTAGTATTAAAAAATTATTTTATATTGAAAGATATATTTATAAATTTTATTATATTTTTATATAAGGTTACCTCCAATCAAAGATAGTAATCTTTTTTCGGTATCATTTTTTAAATAATTTTTTTACTAACCAAACATAGTAAAACTTATTTTCCTTCATAATTATTTTTCAGATAAATAATTTCTAAAAACTATCAAATTAACCTATAATCTAATAGGTTTGAAGAAAGTGGATACCTGAGTTATTTGCATTGAATGATGTCAATGGAGACATTAGAAATGAGGATGGAGTTCCTGAGGAATAAAATTAAATATTTACTTTACTTATGAAAAAATAATTTAGTCATCTTCTAAGTGGATAAGAACTTTTTTTTTATGGATAAATATTATTTATAAAAAAATAATTTACTCATCTTAAAAAGCATAAGAATATGGATAAATTAATTAATAAAAAAATTAATTAATTTTTTTTATAATATTTATCTAATAAAAATAGGCCCAACGGGTAAGTGAGTTGGGCTGATTGGAGGGGCCAGGCTCTCCTACATATTCATGGCAAACTGTTCGATCTACAATTGATATTGGTTCTCAGATCGGAAGATTTAGATGATTGAAACCATCTTCTTTTGCTAGAAAGCAACGGCTCGGCAACAAATGTACTAGAGTTGACTTGTTTAGATACTTCAACTTGAATAAGATCAGCAATGGTAATACAGTGGATCGATCATGATTAAGCGTGACAAGATTTGACAGGAACGATGTTATGGTACAATAGAAAAAAAAAAAAAAATCGAACCCAAAACAAACAAGGCTCCATAATTCAATAGGACAACCGTGAGAAATAATTAGTTATTATTTGCAAAGTTTAGCCTTGTATAAATGAAAATGAAAGAATAAATATTAATATTATAACTATTGCTTTTATTTATATTAAAAAAAAAAATCAGAAACTAAAAGAAAGAATGATATGTTTTTGATCCTTCTCTTGTCCTGCATGATACCATATTATTTAATCTAAGATGAAGAATGGAGTTATGAAAATATCACTTTCTGTGATGAATAATGAAAATTGATGACCTTTATTCTAATTATATAACAATTATCGTATCAATATAATGGCTAGACAAATCACTAGTTAGTACTAATGAGATCAATGACTTTATGCTGTCTCTAGTGGCAAGGGCTTGTGTCGCTGGATCAAGGGGAAGGGTCATGATTTATAATTCGAACCTTTTTTTTTATTATTCTTTTCATTGCCATTTTGATTTCTATCGTTCCTTTGTTGTCCGTTTCAAGCAATCACGAGAAGGAAGAAGGAACGGGAGGCCCCCTACTTGCTTGCTCAAAAGATAGGCAGCAATCTAATTCCTATTCACGGTTGCCTAGTTGAAAATAGGGATGACAATAGATCGAATCTCTATATTTATACTCATACTCATTCTGTAAGTAAAAATTATATATTCATATCCATCCCGTACCTACTTCGAGTTAGATTAGATCGGATCAGATATATAAAAGAAATTAATCGAATCGAATCGAATATATATAAATAATATAAAATCATCATAATTTTAAATAAAAAATATATATTAAAATTATATTGGATCGGGATATATTTTTAGAATCCATATCTATCCCGCATTCCAATCTGATTGGATAAAATCCACTCTATTTGGATTGAATCGGGTCGGACATCCGGGGTAATTCTGATAAAATTGTCATTTTCAACTGAAAATGATAAAAATGGGAAGACGAAACGTTTATGTCGTATGCTCATCACTTGCGTAACTTGCCGAACCGGGCCACTTGGATCACACGGCTGTTTGGAGGCTCAATTTGGTGCAATGGAACACACCCCTTAAGCTGCCAATACAAATCTCACTCGTCGCATTTTCTCTCGTGGAGAACTTTGCGAAATGAAACCTTGTTTCGCCTATTTATTTTAATTCTGATGTGAAACCCAAAGTCATGGATCTCTCCATGAAGCTATAGAGTGTATGGTTATATGTCTTCACACCACTCATACCTCGCTTGCCTCAAGTTAATACTATGCTATACTCTACCCGGTAGTTTTTTGTAAAATTGGACATGCATTTATGAAATAAATGAACAATGAATTGTTCATGCGAAAACTCTAATCCTACCTGAATCTTAAAAAAAAAAATACTTTCTACACTACGAGCACCCATAATGATTGGCTCTGAGCACTCGAGCGGAAAAAAAAAAAAAAAAAAACGTCATGCTCTAGCTCCTTGCAAGAATCAATTACTGTAGATGGTGTCCGCGGTGTAGAAAGAATCTCCCGAACCTAAAAGCTCCCCTGATCTATCAGTGCTGTAACAGGACTATGCCCAACCCATATCATCTGGCCCAGACCAAGTCCACAGGCTTCAACCTTGTGGCCCTGTTTAGAGCGGTTGACCTTCGGCCCGGCTCGGCCCACCGACAGATCTATTCTTATGTCCCCACCCTCGGGCGCTCGACGACGACGATCCACTCGGCGAGATTTCTCGGTCGCCGGAAATCGGAAAAAAATGGCGGGCCTCCTACTCGGCGGTCTCCGGTCGCCGAGCCCCAAAACCCACTTCTTCTCCTCCGCCTTCCTATCTTCTTTCCCCTTCCATTTCCGGACCTTCTCCGACTCCTCCGCCGCTTCTCCACCGCCGCTGCTCCCGCCTTGGCCGGCCCCGCCACTGGGAGCTCGCTCGACCCGAGCAGGCTTCCAGAGCGTGGCCGTGATAGCGAACGTCGATCATGCGAAGACCGCCCTCATGGACCGGCACCTCCGCCAGTGCGTCGCCGACATTCCCCACGAGCGGGCCCTCGAATCCATCAGCCTCGAGGTGCGAGCGGCGCATCCCCATCGCTTCCAAGGCAAGAAACCACAAGCACTGGTTCTTGAGAAGCGGCGAAGCTGCTTCTTAAAATTACCCCAGAACCGGAGGAAGTTCGATTTCGTGGCCAAGAATCTTGTTTTCGAGTTCAACGTACGATAACCTTCGAACTTGAGAGACTTTAATGAGTTCCGAAGTCAATTCATCAAACAGATTGTTGATCTATTTTCCTGGACGGATGATGAACTCAACCCCTGGCCACGATGATTTTTTGGGTTGAAGTAAGTGAACTCGTTGAATCCCTCTGAATTGCTTGTGGATACAAATATTGATATATTTCTTGAACCTAGCAACTGATTGCTATTTATATGTGGTTTTGATGCATAGATCGAACGGGTTTTAGGAATGGTCCCTTTTGCACAAACAAAGTTTGTTCTTGCGAAATCTTCTAGGTATGGGCTGCGTCTGAATGAAGTCGATAGACCTTCAGGCATGCCTCGTTTGGATTTAAAATGGGATATGATATCGTGATGATACATGAAAAAGTAATTGGGTGCACCCTGATCACCAGTTGCTGGACTGTGGCTTCGGTAGGGACACTGCGGCCTTAATGAATGCGGGTGCTAAGAGAGTAGGGTACGTCCGTGAGGTTTTGTATGTACAATTTTTGGGTTTCACATTCAAGGCAAGAGATTGCCACAGGTTCTAGGAAATTTGTCTTCAAGAAGATAAAGCTGCTGTTTGGAAGATCCCCATATGCACAAAAGAGGGGAACGAAAGGATATTTAGGTGGGACCGAGTAGCTGGGTTTGTATTGGTCTTAATACAGAAAAGGAAGAAAGTAGCCTGCTATTGTAATTTATTTAGGAAGGAGACAATGAGTTTTTGAGGGTAAGGAATAGCTTGTTGGACCGTGAAGCAACAACTTAAACCAAATATATGATTGATGTGCATCAGCCTAACCTTGGAGGGATCAATCTGTGTTCGTTATCTGTATCATGGTGAAGTATATTGACATCCTACAGCTCCCTTTTTGAAATGCACATCAGACACGTAAGCAATCTTGATGCATCAATTCAGTGGCTAGAATGGTCTCATCATATGGATGGGCCGCGAAGTGAATCCAGATTATACTCAATAATTGAATGGTCCTAATTGGAGCAATTAATTAGATGGTGAGAAATTGCTATTGGTTGAGACTCCATTATTAAATATATATTTGCATATAGCAGTTGTCTTGAAGAAAGATGGGTATCGAACCATCAAAGCGCGAAAACTCTTGGTGCTTGGGAGAGTGCAAGGTCATATGACCTTTTGGAAATGAGCCTACGATGGTTCAGTATCTGGATCCAGATATGGATTACATACTTGGTAACTTGGAGAGAGAATCATCTAAGGCTGCAACTTGAAGGATAGACCGGGTTAGATGATAAAATATGGGGCTATACTGCCAATGTTGTTCAATTTTCTCGGAATAACATTATTTTGCTCATTATGGGTTAAACCCATTTAACTAGGACAACTTTTTTTTATTTATTTTTTGTGTGAAAGGTGGGGCATGGGGATGCTGGATAACTTTGTTCCATGGAAAGGTGGTTTATTTATTCCTTTCCCTCTGCCTATTTTACCATTTAACTTGTTTTATGGAAAGGTGGTCCATTAACCATTTTGCAGTTTCTGACAAGACATGCAACGAAGTGGAGAGCCAGTGCCACGGGTGCATTTAATTTTCAAAGTCATATTAACTTTTCATGTTTTATATCCCGTGTCAATCCTTTTTCATGTTTAAACGTAGGATTTGATTTTGTTCTATTCCCTTTTTCATAATCGTTTTTTTATGAGCAGTTTAGCTTTAATTTGGATTTAGTTTAATATGTCCTTACGGTAGGTATTTTGGTGGAAGACATGAGGAGTGAAGATTTTGAAATCTCTGTTTCACCTCCAAGAGTAGTCATGTGAGTTTTTTATTATTGGAATGTAATGGTACCTTCTCTTCATTGTTCCTTCGTACTTTTCATTCCATCCATTAGCTTCAGTGCGCTTACATATTTATTCAGCGTTGCTTCTTATTATATTGTCAACAGAACTTTGAGAGCTCATGTCAGAGTGATTCTTATCAGCATGTAAAGCCAAATGGATGCATTTTGGTGTATGAAAAGGAGTCATCAGCCAGGCCTGATGTCCTAGTCTGGATCTGGAAGGGTACTGTCAAATGTGGCCCACTAGTTAGCCCATTTTGACGTCCCTAGGGATGAATGGTCAGTAAGATTATGGAAGGATGGATTTAATTGTTATTACATCAAGGAGGAGTCATTACCTTTAATGGTGGAGCGATGCCCAATATGATGCATTGCCATGAAAGCGATCTAATCTGTGGGCAGATGTTTTAATGGGAGGAGGCAACTGTGGAACAATAGTGATGGTTGTGTATCATGCATGATCTTTTTCCTAATTGCGGCATCTTCCTTAATTTACATATCTCCCTTGCTGCATATATTTACCTGCTTTGCTGTTTCCGCGTCAGCATGTTCTGTGACCAAAATCTAGACTTATCCAGTAATGTTGATTAAGTTCACTTTAACCTCGGATGGGACTTGAAAAGGCCCGAGCTTGTCTGACTCAACCCTATGGTTGTTGGTGAGATCGAACTAGGTTATGCCCCACCCAAGTGGATTCTAACTCCCAGGAACCTAATTATGGTAAGAATTGTAAAAGAAGATTTGCATGTAAGGATTAAGATTTCATGATAGCTAGCCATCCCTCCAAAATCATGCACGAAAATAATGTCTGTGGAGAGTAGGGGTGCAATCGAGCCGAGTCGAGTCGAGCAACTAGAAGCTTGAGCTCAACTCGACTCAAAATACTTATGCTCGAAATTCGGCTCGAGCTCGGCGGAGCCTTAACATTCTCAATTTGAACTCAATTCGATAGAAAATAGACAAGGCTCGAGATCGACTCAACTCAACTCGAATATGAATCGAGCTATACTCGAGCTCGAGTTCAAGCTCAAAATCGAGTCTTATCATATTAATAATATATATATTAATATATATTATAAATAAAATTAATATTATTAAATATATATATATATACTCGAATAGACTTATGAGCTTTCGAATCGAGTATCCTGTTACTTGAGCTTAATTCGCATACTCGAGCTTAAATCGAACTCGATAATAATCGAGTCGAGTCATACTTGAATTCGAATCCAGATCGAATAGCTCGACTCATTTGCAGTCTTAATGGATAGAAAGAGCAACATCCAATATGAGGATTGCACGTTGATCTCTTACACATATTTTTCAAACTAAGTATTTCAATTAAAATATATATATATATAATTTTTTTTAGATAAAATGTTGTTTAAAAAAAAAAATACTATTCAATTTTAATAAGCTTCCTCGAAATTCATTGCTCCAAGCGCATAATTCATTTTGGCACATATGGAAGGTGTCCCGCTCATCGCTCGATTGGCACCAATACGTGGGTGGGACACCTTACAGGAAGCATCAATGCGGCCGTCAGGGATCTCCCTTGATTGAAAGAGACTACACAAACTAAACAAAGCAGGCGGAGCAAAGATTCTCCAAGGGGGACAAAACCCCATGACAGGGACATCTGTGCTAATTGTTAGCTTCCACAGCCTCCCATATATATTATTAAACAATGTCATCGTTCGGCTCTTTGCCTTATCTCAAAGTGGTGGGGCTTCTATATTTTTGAAGTGGTCCGTTTCATTTGCTAGTGCACCAAGAAAGCTGCGGAGCCTATATTGTTTTCCGGAGTTTTAGCAACATGGTGGCCTCTTTCTCTCTCCTCCTTGTTTAATCAGTGATATGCAAACTAGGTACCGACACTTTTTAATTACTTATCCGTATGTTTATTAATTAAAGGCCAATTGGGGGTTCCCATGTGCATGGGAGTGCACGCTTTTAATGGGAGCATATTGGTGCATTAATTTACGTCATGCACGTGAGCAAGTGGGCAATGTTAGCCTCATGACCTGGACTGCAGCGAGGAACATACGTTACGTACCCCTTATTATTTTCTCCCTTATCCTCTCAAGAGCGACCAAATTCCACGTGTAGACGTAACGGATGATGCATGCCTAAATTCCAAGTGTACGTCTTAAATGCGAGCGAGATTTAGGCCAATGGCATCTCAGTAGCATACATAATTGATCGATATTTTCCCATTTCGGATCACCATGATCAAATTCAAAGATCTAGCTGCTGAATTCTCTATTAGATTATTTGGGACGTGTTGCTAACCAGAAGTAGCTACAACTCGTAAGAATATTGCACTTTGATTCTATGCATGTAATTTTCTTCTCTATCAAGCTGTTGGATGTTGGGAATATTGCTTGTTCATCTGTGTATGCTGTAGAGTAGCAATTCTTGTATCTCTTGTGCGTGTTTCCTCTCAGCTGCCGTCAAATGTACTTACGTTATTTCCATTCTCAGGTTGTTCTTTCTTCCTCCTATGTTTTTAATTTCTATTGAGTGGTGTCTCACAAGACCGAATTGAGATCAATCAGGTTGGATAAAGATGCTAAGATCAGGTCAATAAAATTGGTCAAACGCATGGATAGATTTGCTTGTTCAAACTAAACATCAAACCTTCTCAAGCCAAAACTCCAAATGCTAGGTTTGACACATAAAACTTTTTTTCGTGCTTGTTCTCATGTTGAAATTGACTTGACACGTGATGAGAGTGCGCCTGTATGTTGGTGGCTATTATGTCATCAGATGAAATGTATCTAATTGCAAGGAATATTTGATGAACGGTTAAGATTGTATTGGCACATACTTTCATGAAAGGTAGTGATCTCATAACATGTAATGCAAACAAACAGACTTTATTTGAAAATATGGAGCAATAGATAAGCCTCACAAGCAGTGCTTGGGGAAGTTTGTGTTGTACAATACGAGAGCATGGCCCACGCACGTATTGGTCTTTTTTAAGCTCTTGAAAGAGTGAGATATATGTAAATAAATGAAAAATCTTGAGGAAGATTTGAACCTTTGGCTTTTTGGTTAACATTCTCGGATCAATGAAGCTACCCAAGCATGTGGTCTTGGTCCATGAAAAGTAGAGGGGAAAAAGTAATTTCTAGGAAGTGAAGAGAAAATTTCTTATTTGGTTGGAGTTTTAAGAAACAAAAAAAAAAAAAAAAAAATCTATATCCATGGGAAAAATATTTTTCACATTTCATACAAAGTAAAAATCATGGAGGAGGTACGTTTTGGAACTTCTTACGGGATGAAAAGTGATGATATTTTTTTTTTCAAAAATATCCTTTTAAAATCCATAGCTAAGATTTTGCAAAATACCAATGGATGGTTAAGATAAAATATTAAATATAATATTAATATTAATATTATAATATTTTTATATTTTAATATTTATATTAATATATGCATATTTATAATGATGTTATATTATATTTATATCTATATTAATAAATTTATTATATTAAAATATTAATATTATATTATAATATATTAGTATTATATTTATATTAATTAATATAAATATAATATTATTATTTATATAAAGTTTAATTAGAAGAAAAAGATATAATCATATATTTAGTAAGGGATACATATTCTACATAGTTTTTCTAAAAAAATAGATGCTCAGCCAAACATAAGCCACTCTACAATAAGCTATTTTTTCATGATCAATCAAATATGCCAAAATTCTATTTCTAAAAATAATTTATGAAAAAATAAGTTTTCAGAAAATTACTTCTTAGAAAAAAGTTCTTCCCATGAACTAAATGAGTCGAGAGAAGTAGGATGAGTAAATATGTACAAATAAGGGACGAGAAAAGTAGATGGATGGATATGTTTCCCTAACTAATAAAAATATTTGAAGAGTGGAAAGGGACATTCTCTTTTAAGGGTCCATTTGGTTGAAGATAATTGGCATAAAAAAATTGAATTCCATGTCAGATTATCAAATATATTTGGTATGAAAAATAAAAGAGAGAGATGGTCAAAAAATTGAAGAACCTCATATTTATTTTCCAAAAGGAGAAAGTAAAAGAAATATCATAAAAAATTGATATTTGATAAATTTTTGAGTGATGGTAATATATGCTTGACAAAAATACCTTCAGTAAAGTTGCATATATAATCATTGAATTTATTCTAATATTTTTTTCAAATTCATTCAATAAAAAGCTTTTGCAAAAAATGAAGATGGCATCATGCAAAAGACCCACATTGATTGTGAGTCAATAGGAAGTCGCACTTATATGGAAGGAATCGATCTTTTCACATAAGGCACCTTTTAAAGGGCAAAATTACAAGGCACATGGATCAGAGCGGATAATACCTTATATACGACTCATAAGTCGTGGGCTGAATGCTTGTCCACAATAATAGCGCGCTAGGAAGGGGCAGGGATCCAATCCTGCTGACTGTAGTGCTTCTCAGACCGTATACAGCTAAGTCCACTCTTGACTTCTTCTTGAATCGTATACAGTCGAGTCCACTCTTAACTGGCGGGCTCTATTATAGTTTTAATAAGGTGGACTCTACTAGTCCTATATTGATTGTAAGTCAAAAAAAACTCATGCTTATATAAAAGGAATAGATTTTTTCATATGAGATGTCTTTTAAAGGGCAAAATTATGAGGCCCACAGGGCAAAGCGGATAATACCTAACGTGCGAGCTATGGGTCGGGGGTCGAGTCCTTGTTAGCAATAATGACACACCAGGTAGGGATAGGAGTCCATCCTTGTTGATTGTGGGGCTCCTCAAACCACACGCAACCGAGTCCATCCTTGACCAAAGGGCTCTGTTATAGTTTCAATAAGAAAAAGGACACCATTAGTCTCATATTACAATCAAGGGGGACTCACATCTATATGAAAGAAATAAATCTTTTCACATGAGGCACCTTTTAAAGGGTAAAATCATGAGGCTCATAGATTAGAATGGATAGTATCTCACGTGTAATCCATAAATTGGTCGAGTCCTTATCCGCAATAATGGCATGTAAGATAGGGTCAGGGGTTCACTCCTACTGACTATGGGGCTACTCAGACTTTACAAAGTTGAGTCCATCCTTGATTGGAGGGACTTTATGATAGCTTTAATAAGAGGAAGGACACCATTAATAACGTTGGTTATGAGTTAAGGACTCATGCTTATATGGAAGAAATAGATCTTCTCATGTGAGACACTTTTTAAAGGGCAAAATGGTGAGGCCTATAGACCAGAATGGATAATACCTCATGTGCGACCTATGGATCGGGTGCCAAGCTCTTATCCATAATAATGGTGCATCAGTAAGGGATAGGAGTTCATCCCTTTTAACTATGGGGCTCTTCACATCGTACACAGCCAAATCCACTCTTAACTATGGGCTTATTATGATTCTAATAAGGTGAGCTCTATTAGTCTCATATTATTTGTGAGTCAAGGAAGACTCATGTTTATATGGAAGTAAAGCTGTAAATGCGTCGGAGTTGACCCATGATCCGATCCAGCCCAACCTACTTAGATCCGATCCAATCCATTTTAAAGGATCCATGAAGTTGGGTCGAGTTCTAAAATTGGATCCATTCAATATTCTAGGTCGAGTCTGGGTTTACTGAATTTGGATCCGATTCGATCCGAATTCAGTATTAATTAAGTCCAATATATAAACTATAAAGTAAATGGAGTGAGATTGAAATTTCAAATGCTCTTATAGCATTATTATTTTTTAAAAATTTTACATAATTTAACTATGAGATTTTGAGAAATTATTTATAAATTAAGAGCCAAGTCAAAGTAATGTTTTTATTTTTGTTATAAACTTTGCATATATTAATCTATCATAGGAATGGAGCCCGACCAAAATTTGGATTCGAACTAGATCTAAAATTTTTATATTAAAATTGGATTATATATGGATTTGATCCGACCCAAATGATCCAATGGGGTAAACTTTTTTATCATGAACCCGACTCGATCCAATCCGATTTTTAATTGGATTGGATTTAGATCCAACATTAGAATCTGATCAACGAATCGGATCAAATCAGGGTCACTCATGATCCGGTCCGATCTGATCCATGTATGCTTCTATATGGAAGGAATAAATCTTTCTACGTGAGGCATCTTTTAAAGGATAAAATCATGAGGTCCATGGACTAGAGCAGATAATACCTCACATACAAACTATGAATCAGAGGTCGATCCCTTATCCACAATAATAATTATTATATAAAAATTAATTAAAGATGACAATACTATCTTAGTATTAAAATTATTTTATGTTGAATGGCATATTTGTAAATATTATCATATTCGTATGTAGGATCATCTTCAATCAAATATAGTAATCATTTTTCAGTATTATTTTTTGAAATAATTTTTCTATCAATTAAATATAGTAAAAATTATTTTTTTATATAATTATTTTTCTATGAATCATCAAGACTCTAAGAGATTGGTTGTAAGAGTAAAAAAGTAAGTGTATTTATTAATCTCCTCCATCCAAGGAGTAGACAAGGAAACAAAAAAGACCATGGGTGCAATTGAAATGACCCATAAGGGATGCAAGCCCTCTCCTGAAAGATGAGCTAAAGATGAGCCAAAAAAAATAATGGAGTCATATACCAAATTTTCTCTACGTAGTAGTATAGTAATGAATTTGAGTGTTATAATTATATCTAGTGGTTAGTATACAGGTATAATAATATTGTTGAACAAATCCTACATACCTTTGCATTTTCTTTTTTTTTTTTGATGGAACAAATATTGCCTATAAGGCTGTCATATGTCACACATGCTCTGAAATCTTTATGGACTAGAGTTGATAATGGGTTATACTTAGGCATCGAAAATTTTAAATTTTAAATAGGCTCGGTCTAAAGCTTAACTAAAGATGAATAAGGATTAGGCCCAAGGTCCAACCCATGATCAGCTCTATCATAGGCATCTTGTTCTTTTCTTAGTCCCATGGAATTGGCATTTTACCATGATATATTGAAATGTGTTGAGACTTTCTCAGCTATTTTTCTCTTGATGCGCCCATTACCTTTTTATATTTTGACCCTTTTCATAATGAACTTATATGTCACACACACACATATGTAGGAAGTCTGAATTATGTCTCTGACTATTATAAGGATCTTAAACTTATCACCAGACCTCTTTATGATAGACTCAAGAAAAATTTTTCCCTTTGGGGAGAAAGCTAAACTCAAGCAATAAAAATAATTAAGACCCAAATCAAAGAATTATCATGTCTTTATCTTTCTGATCCAGAATTTTTCAAAATAATTAAAATTGATGTATCTGATATCGGTTATGGAGGAATCTTAAAGCAAAAGAAGGATAATAAAGAAGAACTTGTCCAGTACTATTCAAGAATCTGAAATGAAACTCAAAAGAAATATTCAACTATAAAAAAAAAGATTATATGAATCATTTTGTGTATTTTAAAGTTTCAAAATGATCTTTTATATATATATATATATATATATATATATGTCATACAAGGGGGAAAATTAAAAAGATTATGTAAGATTCTATCTCTGAGATCTCCCTAACGTGGAACTTCGTACCTTTAGATCAGCAAGGGTCCTAATTTCTCCTTCCTGTAATGCAATAAATACATGACATCAATCCCATCCCACAAATCCTGCATGGGGAAAATTGAGACCCACATCTTGTATAGAATATTTGAATGCCATTTCAGCTCTATCTTTGACCAAAAATTTTATACTGTCCCGGCGCTACAACCAATATAACGAGTCAACTTAATCAATTTGTAGCCACCATCAACCTTAATTAAAATCTACTTAATCCTTGCGGAATTATCCTGGAAGTGGAAAGGAGAGATCCATCTATCAACTAATCCATGAGAAGTCGGTGGTACAAATTAAGAGTCATGTATCCATGTTCTTATCTGGTTCAATCACGAATTATGGTGGAGTAAATAAATAATTGATAATGTTAACTAAATATCTCTGATTCGAACATGAAATATAAGTTGGAGAAGATCCAAAACTTACCATAAACCCAAGCTCAACAAGAAAGATACACATCCGTCACCCATGCACGCACACACGCACACACTCTCTCTCCAACGTTGTGGGTGACGGAAACGGATCCCGCAATAAATAATATTGCCCTTTACACGGCAAGTGTATCCGGACGCAGTTGCTTTAAAAAGAGAGGTCAAACAGCGCAACCCGCCATTTCAGAGCAACCCCAATGTACCCGCCCTCGCGGCCTTTTTTTATTACCATCCAACGCCAAAAGCCGGCCTTTTGTTCCTATGTATCGTCTCCGTCTCCCTCTATTTCTTATATATTTCTCTGTTTTCTTTCTTGATTAAAAGGACCGTCTGACAGGATCCCATGCACAAACAAGGCCGTACGCCCACCCGTCACCTTCGCTTCTGGACGTGATGCGATGGCGTTCCGCACTTTCCGCTGCACCGTACGTCACCTCACTAAAGCCTTTCATAATATGTATTTTATTTCTATTCATTCCTCTTCTCTCTCATCCTACCGTTCCTTCGGCTAATCCACCGTTCTTTCATGATTTGCTACCAAAAATATCAGGAAGGAAACCACCTCGTGACGGTATCCTCTGTTTTAGCAACACAGATTCGCTCACCTTGCGACATACGAGATTATATATATATATATATATATATATATATATATATATATATATATATATATATATATATATATATATGCATACGCCCTGCAAGGAGACTCATAAATACACCCTTCTTATCTTTTCGATATGCACAGTAAACATTAAATGTACATGTTTGCATATTAATTACACTAGATTTTCTACATGTTTGTGATATTGAGCAGTTATTCCAGTATAAAAATGATATACGCAGGGCCTTTTTACTTATCTTATGACATTATAGCCATGAAAAAAAGCTCAAGAAGTTGGAACGGTGATGGCAAATATTTATGTGTAGAAACTGATCTCATTTTTAGGGTAATACATTTATATAACTGAAATTTTCAATTTAATAGATAGTTATTATTTTATTATTATTTTCTTTTCACATTAACATAGTGCAAACATGAGATATTAGTTTATAACTATCTCAAGCACCGATGTACACCAATGTCTTTTAACATTAAAATAATATAAAACATCATTCAGCATGCACCTTCTAGTTTAATATATAATATATCACCATATTAAAATATGATTAAGATTTTTAAAATCTTTTTTCATATTTCAAATGGATAATATAAACACCATATTTTGAAATAAATTTATTAATTGTTATTAATCTTAATCTTATTAATTTAGCTTGGATTTTGATGTCCTTGTTTTACTAATACCAACTAGGTGCTAGAAAACTTGGTATTTATCTCAATGCTTTCTATATTTTTTCAACTTACTCTAGGTGGAGATAAATTAAGGCTGCAATTCATCTTGATATCAACCTCACATAAAAATGAACAATATGTCAAGTTCTATTGGTAGTTGCGATTCCATAGTTACCGCTACTATATTATTAGAATTCCAAAAGTAGTGCATACAAAGGGAAGCACTATATAGAAACCATGACTACATGAAGTAAAGCATTTGATAATCTTATATCAGATAGATTAAGGACTCTACTGGTGCTTATATACTTTTGTGCCTATCCATCTAATGTCCGAAATTTTAAATAGGATCCTAACAATGATTGTAATAACAATTGGATAAATGCACTATGACTTCTAAAAAATATTATCAAAAAGATTGGACATTTATATATCCTCACTCAAGTATTGGCCAAGCTTTCACCAATAACATGCATCTCAGTTTTTTTATATATGTATGCATGTACATATACACATATATCTATATACGTATTTATATATGAAAAAAAAATCCGTTACATGTATATTCACTTATTGCTCTCCCTTGTGTGGAAGTTTCAAGTTTCAACTATTTATAATATATTATTTTCTCAAAAGAAAATTAAATCAATATTTCTGAAAGAATATGTATGAACAAAACAATAATTATGATATGAAATAACCTCTAATCATGGATTAAACACTTAGAGACATGAAGAAAGGAAAACAAACTCAAAAAGATTTCATGTGCATCTAGTAGATGATTCTATGGATAGCTCCGTCCATTATATGTGGTGTACATTGTGATTTTATCTAAAGTATATGGGCAAAGTTTTATACAGTTGATCCACTTTTATTATTATTTACATATATTTATCATTGTAATCCAATACCCTAAGTTTTAAAATATTAAAAAAAAATGGAAGATGAGAGCAAAATAGGAAAAACAAGAGCTATTGTTGGAGTCGAACAGGGCAGGGGCTTCTAAAATGTTCCCTTTTATGTAATGGTACAGACAGTATCACAAGTTAATATCTGGGTTTATTATTCATTCTCGCCCGGTCTTCCGCCTTGTCTTTAAGTCAGTATGAATATGAATGTAGAGTTGTAGCCCCCTTTATTAAGTTTTTTTTTTAAAAAACTTTTCAAAAATGTAAGTGGCCGATTTTGCCCCTGTGCCTCAGAGACCGAGCCAAACTGGCAAGTCACCGTTCTCCCGCTGAGTGGAGTCTCTGTCACGCGGAGTCAAAAGAAAAAAAGAAGAAGCGATGACTGGATCATTTACCACGTGTCCCACGTCTGATGCTATTGGTACCGCCCACGCGCGTCCCAACTGAACAAGTAAAAAGAAGAGAACGCCATGCCACGGTAACTCAGAAAAGTGACATGAAAAAGTTACTCGGGTACCCTGCACCAATCACTTTGCTTCATTTAGTGGCACACTCGATAACACCACACCAGTTCGGTTACCTTTGAGTAACTCAATTGAGTTTTCTTTCACGTACAGTATTTTTCAAAAAAAAAAATCTCGTCGGATCCTTTTTTCTTTTTCATAGTCTCCTTCCCGGCAACCTTGAACTGGTGTTGCCCGCAACGGACGTCGCTGTGTTCTTCTGTACCAAAAAAGAAAAAAAAAAAGGTCCCACCTACGGCCTGCCACCTTCAAGACCAGGGTCGGAGCGCGTGAATGTCGTCGATGTGAAGCTCCAAGAGCTGCATGCGCCTTCACAGCCTGGACGAAGGCCTACAAGGGAAGCTGCTGCCAAAGAAGAAGGAAGAACTGCTCAGAAATATAAAGTTACTTCTCTCTTTGTCGAAGCATTGGAGAAATTAAAGTTAGAAGAAAAATAAGCCAAGATGAACAATTAAGATTTTGGTATTTTCGATCATCACTCCAGCTCACGAATTCTCTTTCTATCGATCGTCAACGTCCCGGTGAAGTGCAAGGGCAGCGCTGTTGCTGACAAGCCCTGCATGTGCGGTGTCACCGGCGGCCGTCGCTTCAGCACCCGCCCGCACGCACCTCGAAGCACTTTCGTTAGCTCCACGAGCACGAGCGCCAGAAGAGGCTCGCCCGAATGCGCTCCCTCGAGAGCAAGAAGCGCCATGGCTAATGGGACGACGAGAGGCAGATTGTGGAGGAAGAGGAGGCACGGATGGAGGGAGAGACCCGAACGGGAGATATTTCATGGGTCCAACGCGCGTGGCGATATAAACTTCTGCTGACGCTACGACGACTCAAAAACAGCATTTCCAACAATAATTGCATCTATGATGTCACTGCGACGACTCTGCAATGCATTCAAGCTGATGGATGATACATCATTCCTCCGATCGCAGAATAAATCCACTGCTACCTTGAGGGCCATTATTTTATAAATAAATATTATAAAAAAATTAATTTATTTTTTTTATTAACTAACTTATTTATATCTTTATATTTTTTAATATAAAAAAATATTTTTTATAAATAATATTTATCCATAAAATAGAAAAAAATTTTACCCATTTTTTACTAAATTATTTTTTCATGAATCAGTAAAGTAAATATTTAATTTTATATCTAAAATATTTTATTCTTATTTTTAATATTTTCATCCTAAATAATTTAGTCATTCAAAAATATAAATAAATTTTAATAATTTATTTTAAAAAATAATAATATAAAAAAAATATGAATAATAAATTTAAAAATAACTTATCGATGCATAAAAAAATAGATATATTATTTTTTTATTTAAATATTAATTAAAAAATATTTATTTAAAAAAATATAATTTTTTAAGTAAGTATTTTATCCGCAAAAGTCCTGAATGGGACTCATTGGAAAAAAAAACACCGGCCGTTGAATGGATGCGAGATATTGAACTGGATGGACCTGGGATTTCCTCCTGTACTCTGTAAATTTGTTTTCTGACGTAGGGGTAGCCTAAAGAAAGAAAGCTACCCAATTTTATTAGAAAGAATAGAAGGATTATAGGCTTCAAAAAAGATAAAGGACTAAAGACGGTCCACCGGAAAAGTGTAGGTAAAAAAATAGTGAACAGAACTTGATAAGGGTGGTAACCTATTAGCCGATCAATTCAACCCATAAATGATTTATTTTAAGAAGATTTGATTTTGACATAAATAGATTGGGGGCATAAACAAATCTACCTAGGTATCTAAACTTATTTATTAAGTGGATTGGATTTATGTTAGATCTTTGACTCATTTAATAATTAGATTAGATCATAATTATCCTACTTATTTAACCTATTTATGATGTATTTAATCCGTCTAAAATTTGCTTAGCTTGTTTCCATCCTATTGAACCCAACCGTTTTATCTGTTTGGCCTGTTTAAAGTCCATTTAATTCCTATTTCATCCATTTAACTTAATTTGATATGTTTAATAAACAAGTCAAGTTCGAACTAACGAATTTTTTACCTGATCCCCTGATTTGTATCTGATTCAATAAGATCCGATTGCCCCCCTTATAAAATGGACTTAGAATAGTTTTCCAGCAACCATTCCAAAATTCAAAAGCTCACAACTATTGCACAAGAGCGACCAATCCAAGAAGAACTTCAAATCTTTCCTATCTACCTAATTTGCTGAATAGCTCTTGCTGGGGAAGAGTCTAGAGTTCCTTTCTGACTACCAAGATCATAGAACTGCTGCTACAAGGATTAGAATAATAGGATGCATACTTCACGAGAAGTTTTGCTTGCACCAAGAAGGAAAGATATTGGCCAGATTTGGTGGAATGATGGGCACATCTAAGCAATCATGCAAGCGACTCCAGAATTTAAGAATGAACGGGCATATTTGAAGAACGATGATAAGTAGATTTAGATGCACCATCAAAAAAAATATAGCCACCCAAGTTTTCACTCAGCTTTCTCTATAGAACAACTCTGGGATTCAGCTTATTAAGAAGTTATCCATAATAAACATCTGAATTTAATTTGACAGGATTTTGATATTCTATAGAACAACTCTGGGATTCATGGCTCTCTATCCACCCTCTAAAAGAGATATACCCATTGCTGTTCATATTATCTGCTAAAAAAAATATTTTGGCTACCGAGATCTTGAACAACTTCAGAGTGGCAATACACTATCTGAAGTTAAAATTTCAGAAAGTCAGGATACAGTACAATGAAAATGGCTATTAACAAAAACTTTCTTAACAAAAAAATGTTATCGATTCCTTCTAGATGGCGGAGTAAGACCGCTCCTTAGCCAAATCATCTGAAAAATTCAGGTACCTAAGAAAATTAAGTACTGCACATACCTCAGCTATCAAGGGAATTGAAATTCTAAAGAAGGCAAACCTACTCAAATAGGGATGGAAAGAAAAAGATAGCTGCACTCTATGTAATACGAACTCGAAGATGGTTGATCACTTATTCTTCCGATGCCCATTCTCACAGCAAGTTTGGTCCTCACTACTCTATACTCTTGGTCTCAAAGCAGTCCCTCCAAATCACTTTGAATTCTAGAATGCTTGGCATGCCGAAGAACCTATGCCAACCCAGCAATCTGTAGTGGACACCCTCTTAATTACAAGCCAGTGGATCCTATGGAAGGACCGAAGTAAGCAATGTTTCGAATTCCATACTTTTATGCCAAAGCATGTCCACAACCAAATTATAAAGCTCTTCATATCATAGATGGCTGATACAGATAACAACAATACTTCAGAATTTTAGAAAGAAGTTAATGAAATCGCTGTAAATGGATCGCTCCTAGCTCATTCCCAAGGCTGTATCAACTTGTTATGCCACCATAAAAGTAGCCTCAATCGACCAAGTATCCAAAAACAACTCCAATGATCCAGGTGGAAGATATATGAGAAGTATGGGATAGAAGAACCTATAACCCATAATGATTTAGACTTTGAGACTCTATGGGCCTATCCTTTTGAGGGTAAAAGATTTACCCAGGAATCTATATTTTTCTGGATAAGTATTTCATAGGTAACATTTAGATAGAAAAATAATTTATCATGTTCTTTTATACATGAAAAAATAACTTAAAAAACTATTATCCATGTTTTTTTTTATATTACTAGTTTTCTGAATAAATTACTAAGAACTACCCATATTTTTCATAATATTCTTTACTATATAAATATTATTGGGGATAAATCCCGTTACCGCTGAAGTCCAGCCTGGTGCTTAGCCTAATGCAGCTGGTAATCACGGAAGAGCTTCGATCGAAAATTCTCTCCTCAGCGGCCGAATCCCACCCGATCTCCTCTAGCGGCCGAACTTATTCAGTGGCCGAACTCCTCTAGCTGCCGAACCCAATCAAACTCCTCAGCGTCCGAGCCCCAATCAAACTTTTCCAGCAGCCAAACTCCTTTCGAATTTCTTCAGTAGCCAGATTTTTTCAGGAGTCGAACTCCTTCTGGATTCCTCCTTTAGTCAAACTTCTATGGGAGCCAAACTCCTTCCAAATTTCTCCTTCAGTCGGGCTTCTACAGAAGCCGAACTCCTTTCAGATTTCTCTAGCAGTCGGATTCCTCTAGGAGCCGAACTCTTTTCGAATTCCTCCTTCAGTTGGACTTCTACGGAAGCAAACTCTTTCCAAATTTCTCCAGCAGTCGGATTCCTCCATGAGCCAAACTTCTTTCAGACTCCTCCAGTAATCGGATTCCTTCAGGAGCTGAACTCCTTCCGAATTTCTCCAGCAGTCGAATTACTTCAGAAGCCGGACTCCTTTCGAACTCCTTCAGTAGTCAGATTTCTTTAGGAGCCGAACTCCTCTAGCAGTCGAATTTCTTCAGAAGCCGAACTCCTTCTGGATTTCTCCAGCAGTCAGATTCCTTTAGGAGTCGAACTCCTTCCAAACTCCTCCAGCAGTCAGATTTCTTCAGAAGTCGAACTTCTTCTGAACTTCTTCAGCAGTCGGATTTCTACAGGAGCTGAACTCTTTTTGGACTTTTTCTTCAGACAGATTTCTACAGACGATCCCACTACTGAACAGTTATAATTATCATTTATCAGGACAGTTAAGATTGTCATTTATCAGGACGATTATGATTGGCATTTATCAGGACGGTTATGACTATCATTTATTAAGACAGTTATAATAAGCTTCGTTTATAAAAAGGGACTCTCCATATACGTTTTCTCTATGCTCTCTTCTCCTTTTCAAAATTCTGCGGAACTCTTTCTCGAGCACTCTATTTCTATTAGTCAGAAGAGCTAACTTAACCATCGGAGGATCCTACCGGAGCCACCACCACCGACTCTGGACGAGACTTTATTTTGCAGATCACCGATGGCGACCTTATCTTCCTCGACTCCAGCTTGATCCGACATCAATCAAATTATGCACCAACAGAATTGGTGTTAGAGAAAGGACACTCTATTCTTGAGGTTTTCTTAATCATAAAGGAGTGCTCAACTGCAATCTAGAGTTCTTCCCAAAAAAAATATTTCTCAGGAAAGCTTCGATCCGACGATCAACGACCTCTGCAGCTAGATTCCATCTAGGTACATCCATTTTTGCTCCAGCTCCGGTAACTCAAGCTCCACCTACAGTCATGGTGGATGCAGAGTAGTTCAACTTATTGGTCCAACAAGTTCACGATCTCATGAAGGTGGTGTAGGCCATACATCGGTAGGCTCCGACGCAAATTCGACTGGAGCAAACATTTTGGAGCCCCATGATCTGATCGAAGAACGATCGAATCGGGTTAGCGGACCGCTAACCTCCAAAAAGAAAAAATAAAGGATAGAGAGCCATAGCTCGAATCATGATTCGACCCTGGAGGAAGCTTTGACTCCATCCCATCAAAAAATTTTGAAGATCAACGATCGTAAAGATCTTCTCAATCAAAAGCTTCAGAAAATGAGCCGACGAATTGAAGAGCTTTGTCATACTCCCACACACAGTAATAATATTTGCACTGATCCTCTTTTTTCTCAGAAGATTATGCAGGAATCCATCCCGTCGAACTTTAAGCTTTTGTAATTTGAGAGTTACGATGGGACCACCAATCTGGTTGACTATCTGAAGGTCTTTCAGAAAATGATGTTGCTTTACGGTGCATCAGATGCTATCTTGTACCGAACTTTTTCGTCCACTCTCAAGGAAGCCATCAAGAACTGGTACCCGATACTTAAGTCGGATATCATCTTTTTCTTTGATCAGATAAGCCATCAGTTCGTGGCTCACTTCATTAGCAGACGACGTCTGCACCGAGGTTCGAATTTTCTAATGACCATCAAGCAGAAGGAGAAAGAATCCATCCGAATTTATGTCATCCGATTTAATGCAGCTGTGTTGGAGATTCGAAATCTAGATCAATCTATCGCCATGGCCGCACTCAAGAACGATCTTCAAAAGAATGATTTATTATTCTTCCTGAAAAAAAGTATCCTAAAAACTTTGCCGATATGCTAGCTCGGATTGAAGGTTACGCCCGAGCTGAAGAGGCCTTCAAGACCAAGGACGATGAAGTCTTTGATAAGCGATAAATCAACGAGCCGAATGGGCCCATCGAAGAAGAAAAGTCGAGTGAAGCTCGATCGCGCTCCCGAATTCCCTCTGAGCGCAAGCGAGTCCGAACTCCTCTCCGGCCTCGGAGGCAGGGAAGCCCGAACAGAAGCGCACGACCGAGTTCTCTCCAATGAAGATTTCACAACTACGCCCGTCTCAATGCTCCAAAAATTTAAGTGCTGATGAAAATCAGGAAGCAATTTTCGAGATCAAAAAGGATGCGCTCTCACCACAGCAAGCGTAATCCTAACAAGTTCTACCTTTATCATCGTGATCATGGTCACGACACTGAGGAGTGTATCCAACTCCAGGATGAGATTGAGGAGCTCATCAGGCAAGGCAGACTATGCCAATTTTCATGGCGACGGTCTGAAGAGTGGAAAGATCGATCGAGGGCATTACCGCGGCTTGAGCCACCAAAGAGGAAGGATCAACAAGAAGATCGGCCATCTCTCGGCATCATCAACACGATCTTAGAGGAACTTCGGCAAGGAGAGGCTAGCGGATCCAAAGGATCATTGAAGAGATGGAGAACTAGAGAATCCATAACCTTCACAGAGGCAGATGCTCTGGGGGTTCAATTTTCGCACAATGACGTGGTTGTAATCTCTTTAAATATTGCCGACTATGATGTACGTCGTATTTTAGTAAATAATAAAAGCTTGACCGACGTATTATTTTATGATATTTTTTTGAAAATGTTCCTACTCAATAATCACTTCGAGCCTATGAACTCTCCGTTGATAGGCTTCACTGATGATGCCGTACCAATTGAGGGCATAATAACTTTGGCCGTGATCGTAGAGTAATGCCCAAAACTGATTAAGACATAGGTTAATTTTTTAGTTGTAAGAACTTCGTCCGTCTATAATGCTATTCTCGACTGATCTGATCTAAATGCACTTCAGACGAAGGTGTCCACTTATTATTTGAAGATAAAGTTTTCAACAAATTGCAGGATTGGAGAGGTCAGAAAAGATCAAGCTCTGACAAGGCACTGCTATTCAATTGCCCTATGATAGAAAGCACAGTTCGACCCTTATCCTATTGACGAGCTAGATGTCCGTGATGACTTTGCCGAAGAACGGAATGAGCCCTTAGAAGATTTTATGATCATCCCTCTGAATGACGAAAATGCGGAGCATACGGTACAAATTGGCTCAAATCTGGAAGATGAAGTTCAGAAGCAGCTCATCGCTTTCTTACGGAGGAATGTCGACGTCTTCGCTTGGGTTCTGACAGATATGGCTGGGATTGACATAGAGGTTATGGAACATCGACTGGCCATTGATCCCAAATATCGATCAGTAAAAGAAGGAGTTTGAAGCCATGCACCAAAAAGACAGAAGGTAATAGCAGAAGAAGTCGACAAGCTTCTCAACACCGAATTTATTCGAGAAGTCAGCTATCCAACTTGGGTTTCAAATATGACTTTGGTCAAGAAAGCCAACGGTAAGTGAAGGATGTGCATCGACTTTAAGAAGCTAAACAAGATCTGTTCAAAAGATAGCTACCCACTATCCAGGATCGATCAACTGGTAGATGCAACCTCGTGCCACAAGCTTCTCATCTTCATGGATGCCTTCTCCGATTATAACCAGATATGGATCGGAGGACAAAGAGAAAACTACTTTTGTAACTGACCATGGTCTTTATTGTTATAGGAAGATGCCCTTTGGACTCAAGAACGTAGGAGCAACATACTAGCGTCTGATCAATAAGATCTTTAAGAAGTAGATCGACCGCAACATGGAGGTATACGTGGATGACATGCTTATCAAAAGTCGAGCTTCTATAAACCATCTTACCAATCTTAAAGAGACTTTCAGTGCACTCATGAAGTATGAGATGAAGCTGAACCCGATCAAGTGCGTCTTTGGTATGACCTCTGAGAAGTTTTTTGTCGAGGTGCGAGATTGAAGCAAATCCAAAGAAAATCTGAGCCATTCAAGAGATGACCACTCTAAAGATAATCAAAGAAGTTCAGCGCTTGACTGAGGTGGCATCCCTAAATTGCTTCATCTCGAGATCGGTCAAGCAATGCATGCCCTTCTTCTAAGTTCTCAAGCAATCAAAGAATTTTTGCTGGACGACGGAATGCCAATGGATATTTGAGAAGCTCAAAAACTATCTCGACTCACCTCCACTACTGGCAAAGCCTGAACCTGAAGAAGAATTATTCTTATACCTAGCGATCTTTCTGACGGCCTTTGCAGCAATCCTAGTCAAGAAGGAAGCGAAGATATAGCGGCCGATCTACTACATAAGTCGGATCCTAAGGAATGCAGAGATCAGATACTCTAAGCTAGAAAAATTGACTTACTCTCTTCTAATTATTGCTAGGAGGCTTCGATCTTACTTTCAGGGGCACACCATAATGGTCCTCACGGATCAACCAATAAAGATAGTCCTTCAATGAATGGATGCTTTCGAGAGAATCACAAAATAAATAATCAAGCTCACGAAATTCGATATCAATTATCAATCCCGACCATCGATCAAAGTTCAGATATTAGCAGATTTTATAGTAGAATGTACCATTTTCGATGATGCTGAGCTTAAACAGAATAAGACCGATGCTCTGCTGTCGCAACCGAGCCTCCACAAAGAGACAGTCGACTTTTTTGAAGGTTTTTGGACTCTGTATATGGATGGTTCGTCCAACTCTGCTGGAGTGGATGCAGGATTGATCTTAGTCAGTCCCGAGGGAGTCGTCGCTGAGTATGCACTGTGCTTCGAATTTTCTGCGACTAATAATGAGATCGAGTATGAAGCACTGATCGTCGGATTAAAAATTATAAGAAAATAGAAAGAGTTTCTATTTAGATTTTCACATCGGACTTGAATCCAATGATTACATCATATGACAAAGACTAGGGTTTGACGAGTTCACCTAAATCCTAATCTGATCGGAGCTCAAGATAGAAGAACTTAATCACACAGATAGCTGCACCAAGAGGTTCGCATTCAGCTCTGATGGGTTGCCACCATATACTGCTAGGTGTCACGAGTGAATTTTAGAAGCAATTAGAATGATTTAGATGATCGATCATTCTAGCTGTTTCAATCAGAAGAGTTCTGATCCATTGAAAGAAGTTTCGATGATGTCGATGATAGAGATCATGACATATCCTATTACCATATAGAACTGAACTTAACTGGATCACACAAACAAGAATTTGAATCTGGTGATCATTAATTGAACTGATCCAGTTCAATTGATCTGAATGAGATTCAATTAGGTTCAAGAAAATCGTGCTAGCACTCGATTGAACCTAACGTTCTTCTTTTACTATCATAAATAGTTATCCTGACTGAGCCAAAGAAGTTTGTGCTCATTCAGAGGCCTTCACCTGGATCTGACTGGAGCCTGTCCAGATCAGAAAAGGGTTGTCTTATTTTGTAAGATAATACCTACCATTTTTGGATCATCTGCCATTTCTCGTCCTTTGACTTTGGTCAAAAGTTGACCTTTGACTGGTCAAATATTGACCATTGACACTTTGACTTTTGTCCATATGTCACGCACCTATTGGAGAGCTGGTGGGGGGCTTGTCCTCCTGCCAGAACCTGGGAAGAAAGAGGGCGCACGCCATCCTTGGCGTGTGCCCAAGCTGGAGGCGCCCAGGAGTTCCTGTTGGACAGAGACTCTATCTCCTTTTTGAATTTCGATTAGACATCTCCTAAGAATCATGTTTGACTGATCTTAGGCGCCATCTAAGAAAAAATTTAAGGGACTCTATTTCCACAAATCAGATTTAGATCTGATTTCATAAAGGATTATGATTGGTTGGGAAGAAGAGGAGTTGGATCACGCATAGTCTATAAATAAGACCCTGCGCCCAACTCAAGGAGTATCAGAAATAAATTAAAATTTTCACGCCCCAAGGCTGCCTCTCCTCTCCTCCTCCATGCCAAGTCTACCTTCTCCCTCTCCTCTCCACGCCCAAAGGAGTTTGGGATCTTAGTTGGTGCAATCCAGATGAGAGAAAGGCGACAGAAAGCTAGAAGGCTGCGCTGCTGCAAAGGACAACTGCTGATCTTCGAAAGGTGTTTTGAAGATCCTCCAAATCAGATTCAGATCTAATTTTTGGAGACATGATAGAGAAGAAGAGGATCTCTAGATCTAGCTCGAGTGGATATCGATAGAGGCCAGGCACTTGCGTGGCTAGATCCAGAACCTTCCGCTGCTTACAGGATCATCAACGGGTAATAGGATTATCCTACATTAAGGTAAATTAAATTTGATTTAATTTATCTAGATTTTATTTTTAATTATTAAAATAATAAAAATTAGATCTAAAATATCTTCAGATCTAATTAGGATCAAAGAGAAAAATTTTTGAAATATATCTCTTGATCCGATCAGATCTGAACGAACCTGGTCCGAAAATCAGGATTTTCCTTCAACTGGTATCAGAGCCAAGGTTCTAAAGTATTTAGATCTAATTTTAAATTTTATTTAATTAAAAAATAAGTAATTTTAGATGTCACATGAGATGTGATCAGATCTAAAATTAAAAAAAATTAAAATTAAATGATTTGGATCTAAGATTAGAAAATATGCATGACTAGTTCTAAAATAGAATAGTTCTATAGAATAGTCTTGCATGTTTTAATTTAATTTGATTAAATCATATTTTAGATCTATTTATTTACTATTTTTTGATATTATAATTATTATAATAATATCTAAAAAATAGCAAATAAAAATTATTTAATTTTAAACATCATATGAGATATGATTGATGCATGTCTAGACTAGTTGTAGAATAGTTCTACATAGTTGTCTAGATTAGAGTTTATTTTGATAAGATCAATTTAAATCTAATTTTTTAGATTATTATGAGATAATTTAGATCTGAAAATATGCATGATTTGATACATGAGATGTATGCAAAATATGCCATGATTAGATCTAATTTGTATATGAGATATATGATATAGATCTAAAATAGTTTTGTAGTATTACATGTTCCTGATTAAGGCATTCCTCTTGGCCATCCGGTCATAAGAATGAAGAAGGGTTTAAAGGCCCTCTCCTCCCATCCGATGGGTGTTCTTATGACGTGTAGGGGTGCTGCGCATTCGTCCTTAATCAAAAATCCAAAACTTACTTTCTGCAAAACCCTAGATCCTGAAACCCTAGGATTTATTGTGCATATTTTATTTATGAACCCTACTTAATTAAGAATTAAGATTATGAAATATTAATTAGGTCTAAAATTGAGAATTTTAGATCTAAGACATATTCATAATACTGGGTTCGGGCTTGGGTAGCTCAATTAGGTCTAAGCGGTTGATCAAACCGAATCAAGAGTTGGTTAGATGGGATCAACAATGCTTAAATTGACCAGCCTAATAGGATTAAGTCTGGGTCAAGATCGAGTCACGATCAGCAAGACCTAGATTTGCTTCTAGAGGTTAAGTCTGGATTATAGCTAACCCATATGGTTCTGACTCATAAGTTTGGAGTGTGCTAAGATCAGATTTGGGCACATGACGATCCGTGATTTTAAGTTGAAGCTACCGGCGACCTTAGTAATCGCATGCTTGAACAGTTATAATGGCATATCCCATCTCCGATCGGTCTCAACTTACTCTTGGCCATATCTTATTAATCCAGTTCGAATTTATAGGTGGTCATAATTCGAGCTAAAACCATAACCAGCTAGGTTAGTACATAATTGTTATGATTATGATAAGTCTAGTTTATAGAGACCTGAATCAATTCTCCTAAGGAAAATTAAGTTTGAGGTCTTCCACCATTATTAGATATTTCGGCCCTCCAGCGGTGTGATTGGTTTCGTACAGGACAGGATATACGTGACTTAGTTTGCATTAAAAAGACTGGCAACATATTCTATTAGGCATTGGAATGCTAATAGGGTCTGGGGTCTAGAGCTTAGGGCTCAAATAAAAATTCGGATTTTGATAAGTGGTGAGAGACTCCACTTAGAATATGCAGTCATTCATTACTATGATATTATGTTAACAAGCGATATGATCAATAAATCTGAGATTCATGGAATTAGAGACCATATCATTGGAATTAACAGATGTTTTGGTATCAACCCATATAGTAGAAATCGGATAAGAGTTATAATGCATCCCTCAAATGAGTGACGGTGATAGTCGAAGTGGAGACTCCGAAGCAACCACATTAAGAAATCATTAATCATGGAGATTTTCGCATCTCTACAGAGAAAGTGTAGGGATCCGAGAATGTGAAAGCTAGATTTATTTAAAAATTAAAATTTAAATAAATTGGTCAAGTCATAATACAAGTACTAACTAGAATCTTTGACTCTCTAACAGAAAAAATATCTGCGTACTCAACCCATTGCCACGTATCCTGGATACACATAGACTGATCGGATTCAATATTAAAGATTGAACTCAGAAACTATAAATATATTTTGAAATTTTGAGAAGTATAATACATTATGGACCAGATCCTTCACCTTACCAGCCCATCCATCCACTGAACAAAGAGCGTCTCTAGAAAAATGGATAGACGAAAAATAGATAGGCCATAATATTACAGTTGTGTCTCGATGTCTGATGAGTCCAAGCACCACATTGAAGAATCGAGACTGCTTCGCCAAATATTGGTCTCACCCATGCAGGAGATGTTTGGTGAAGCAGGAAATCGGTGCAGTCCAAGTATCGAAGTACGAAATGACTTTTTAAGGCTAAGATGCATTGATAGGCAGATTAGTCCAAGATCACTTTTTGATGATGATCAAGGATTGGAAGAGCTTGAGAAGGCTTCGAGGTGTGAATTAGACCTAGGATCTGTAGAACGATTATTATTTGCAATCCTTGACTATATGATAGGGCAATTCTATCATGAAAATTATCAACATGCATAAACTTTAAAATTTTTGGGCCAAATTATAATGATATACTAGTGTCCACCAGCTGAGCTTTCTATGAAAAACTTCTAAAGATGCTCAAGTTCTTGCTATAAAAATAGACTTCTTCCAATAAGAAAACTTACAAAAAGAAAAGAAGTCGTGTGAAAAAAGTAAGGAAGATGAAGGATGGAAAGAAGAGAAGACAGAGTCGAAGATGAAAGCCACTACCAAGAAAAGTATTTCATTGCAATAGCGACGGCCACTGAAAGCAAACTGCCTACTTACCTGGCCATCCCTAAGAACAAGAAGGAAGGTCCTTCTGAAGGTATGCTCATTATTAGTTACTAACCTTACGATTTCTTCTACATCAGTTGGGTTGCTTGACTCTGGTTCTACTCTTCATCTGTGCACTTTCATTAGGGTCTTGAGAATAGCAGGGGCTGAGGATGGAGCATGATCCTACAGTCGATAATGAAGCTAAGAGTTGCTGCAGTAAGTGGTGAAAATATATCCTCTGCGATTACCATCCTGTTTAACTTAATTTTGAAAGACTATTATTATGTGCCTGCAGCTACCAGAAATTTGATTTCTATTTCATAGCTTAGGCACTAAGGAATGTATGTAATTATCTTCTATTAAGGACCATTGTAATATTTTATAAAAAAAAATAAAAATTACAATGATTTTTCTTTTAACGATCTTTATCAGCTACATATTGATGTATCTGTTCCTAACTATCGAGCAAAATGTGAATGCAAATGACCTTAGAGATAGTCCAAATGACAGAATTATATAGCACCTGTGAGATTAGGTCAGTATAGCAGAAGATATGTCAACAATTAGAAAAAAAATGGGCTATTGGGGGTCTATTGACTTTTCGAGTCATATCCAACTTATTGTAATCTATCTTCAAGGGCAAATGACTAAACCCCTTTTATTGGACATGAAAAAAAGGCCACAGATCTTCTTGCCCTAGTACAACTAAGCAGTGTGCAGCCCATTTGATGTGCCAGCTAGAGGTAATTTTATCTACTTCATTATCTTTACCGATGTTTTTGTCTAGGTATGGGTATGTGTATCTATGAGACACAAGTCTGAAGCTTTGTTGAAAAGTTCAAAGAATTCAGACATGAAGTAGAAAAAAAAACTGAAAAACCCATTAGGATTCTTCGATCAGATTCGAGGAGGTGGAATACCTTAGCCAAAATTCCTAAGACTATCTCAAGAAAAATGGCATAGTCTCTCAATGGACTCCACCAGGAATACCTCAACTCAAACGAGTTTCAGAGCGAGAAACGAACTCATATTGGATATGGTCCGATCCATGATGAGCTTCACTGATTTTCTGATTTTCTTTGGGGGGACATTCAATTATTAACTTCAATTTATCTACTGAATAGGATTTCCTCTAAGACCGTTCCTAACCACACTGTATGAAGAATGGTATGGTAAAAAACCAGTCTGAGGTCATCTCAGAATTATGGATGTGATCTTATGTCAAAAGACAATAACGGATAAATTAGAGTTTAGGTCCTTTCAGAGCTCGAATTTCATAGGTATCCTAAAGAGTCAATTAGGAGAACTTTCTACATCCAGCAAGTCACAATGTGATTGTGAGTCGACATGCCATCTTTCTTAAAAATAGTTTGTTTCAATGATAAGCGGCATTGAAAAAGCAGAATTAAGCTTGATGAGAAGTGTCTCACAGGTATGGAGAGCTAAGGACCAATTGGAACCAAATCAGATTGAGCCAATAAGAAAAACTACTCTCCTCCACCTCGCTAGATCGAAGATATAATCATCCCTTTGAAAGATACTTAGGTATTATTTCTAGAGGATATTGAGAAATATATTCTCGTAGAGTAATGGGGCTTCATGGTATGTAGTTTAGGAGAATAAACCGCCACTCCTGCCGAAGTCTAGTTCGATGCTCAGCCTAATGCAACCAGTAGCCATTGAAGAGCCTCAACAGACCGGTCTTAGCCGAACCCCCAGCGGTCGAGCTTCTTCGAACCCGTTCAGCCAGTCAAACTACTTGGCAATCGAGCTCCTTCGGACTCTTAGCAGTCGGGCTTTAGCCAAACTCAACCATCAAGCTTCAGTCAGATTTCCGTAAGAGCCAAACTCTCTCCACGTCGTTCCAGCCAGATGCCTGCGAGAGTCCAACTCCCTCCAAGCTTCCTCTTCGATCGGATTTCTTTAGGGGCCAGACTTCTCACCGATCGAGCTCCTACCGAACTTTTCAATGGTCGAGCCTTAGCCGCGCACCTCCAACCAGACGCCTATGGGAGCCGAACTCCTTCCAAGCTTCCTCTTTAGGAGTCCGAACTCCTCTGAAATGGACACACGTCAAAGTCCTTCAATCCTTCATTCGGCCCCGAGCGTCTCAGTATCAAGATAGCTGCAGCCATCACTATCAGTCTGTCGCAAGCGATAGTAATCCGCTATCAGGCGGCGATGGCTATCACCATCAATCCACTGCAAATGGCACCTTCCCATGAGGCTGACTCCGTTGGACCTTGAGCGGCCTGCCAGCACGTGGCTACAGCTATCATCATCAAGCTCCGCTATAAAAAAGATCCTCTAGATATGCTAACTCTAATCTCTCTGATCTCTAAGATCTCCTCTTCATCTCTAAGCTCTGTGGAAATCATTTTCGAGCACTCCATTTCTTTTGGTCAAAGCTGACTTGATTGTCGGAGGGTCCTGCCGGAGCCACCCCCATCGGCTCCGAACGGAACTTTGGTTTACAGGTCTCCGAAGGCGATCTCATCGGCCTCCACTCCAGCGGATTCTGGCGATGATCAGATTCTACGTCGGCGCTAGAGGAAGGGCCCGAACCTTCGAGGTTCCCTTATTCTTAAAGGAGTGCTCAACGAGATTTTTTTCTCTTCTCTCTTCGAAGATCTCTCTTTTCCCTCTCGAAGAGAAAATGCCTCTCAGGAGAGCTTCGACTCGATGCTCAATGGCCTCCGTGGCCCAATCCCATCCAGATCCGTCTGTTCCTGCTTCAGCCCCGACAGCTCAGATTTCACCTATACCCATGGTGGATATGAAGTAGTTCGACCTTGCTTTACCGTCCGATAGGTCTGTGGCCATACGGAGGCATTGCAGGGCCATACAGCAAACCCCCGGATTGGCGACCCCATCAGGAAACCCACCATCGAAATGTCGAAAATCGTCCAACAAAGAGTACCATTGGCCAAACGTACCCATTGCCTAAAGAGCAGAAATGGAGAGCAGTTCTTCCGGTAGAAAGGGGAACGAAGTTCCGGCAGCGCAAGCGAGCCGAACCCTCCCTTCGAGCTCATCTCGAGGAAGCCCCGATCAGAGGGGCAATAACATTCCCGGGAGAAGATTTTTAATAAGGGGCACGTATAAGTTCGCCAACGATCCAAGAAGGCTGCGCAGGTCCACGAATCGGCATATGAGGGGTTGGTTATCTGACGGATCCCAGTGCAAGCGAGGCCAAACTCCCCTCGACAGCTCATTCATCAATGAAGCCCCTACAAAAGGGGCCATGAAGTCTCCCATGGAAGATTTTGCAGAAAAGAAAACGAAGCTTCAATCGCAAGCGAGGCCCGAACTCCCCCTTGAGCCAGTCATCAAAGGGGAAGCCCCGACAGAGGGGCATGAACATCCCCGAAAGAACATTTTGCAAGAAGGCGGAATGAAGTTCGGCCGCATCCAAGGAGGCGGAATGAAGTTTGGTCACGTCCACGACCTCCCCAGCGCAAGCGAGGCCAAACTTCACCTCGAGCTCGCTACAAGGAAGCCCCGATAAAAGAACGCATGGAGTGCCTCACCGACGAAAAGCTTCGCAGAAGTGGTGGAGAGATCGGCGCAGCCAAGAAGTGCCGAATCTTCTCCTTGAGTATGGTCATCACGAACCCCCTACAAAGAATTCACAGGACGTGGAATGAAGTTTGGGCAAGCAAAGTCGAGCTCCTCCTCGAGCTCGTCATCAAGGAAGTTCCGACAAAAGAAGCAGGAAGTTCTTCTGCGGAGGGGCTCGTAGGAAAGCAGAATGAAGTTCGACAGTGCAAGAAAAGTCAAGCTCCCCCTCGAGCTCGTCGTCAAGAAAGTCCGGACAAAAGAAGCAGGAAGTTCTCCTACGGAAGCTTTCACGAAAAAGTAGAAGGAAGTTGCAAGGCGCAAGAAAAGCCGAGCTCCCCCTCGAGTCAATCGTCAAGAAAGTTCGGACAAAAGAAGCAGGAAGTTCTCCCACGGAGGGGCTCGCGGAAAAGCGGAATGAAGTTCGACAGTGCAAGAAAAGTCGAGCTCCCCTTTGAGCTCGTCATCAAGGAAGTTTGGACAAAAGAAGCAGGAAGTTCTCCTGCGGAAGCTTTCGTGGAAAAGCAGAAGGAAGTTAGACAGTGCAAGAAAAGCCGAGCTCTCCCTCGAACACGTCGTCAAAGAAGTTCGAACAAAAGAAGCAGAAAGTTCGGCACAAGCAAGGGCGGAATGAAGTTCTCCCGCGGAATGAAGTTCGGCACAAGTGAGGCCAAACTCCACCTCGAAGCTCATCATCGAGGAAGCCCCGACAAAGGGGCATGAAGTCCTCCCGCGGAAGCATTCACGAAAAAGCGGAATAAAGTTCGGTGCAAGCGAAGGCGGATCGAAGTTCTCCCGCAGAATAAAGTTCGGCGTAAGTGAGGCCGAACTCCACCTCGAAGCTCATCATCGGAATAAAGTTGCAAGCAAGCAAGCAAAATCTCTCCTCAAACCTCATCATTGGAATAAAGTTCGGCGCAAGTGAGGCCGAACTCCCCCCACAAAGCTCATCATCGGAATAAAGTTCGGTGTAAGTGAGGCCGAACTCCCGCTCGGGTATGTCACCAAGGAAGCCCCCTATAAAGATTTCACAGGAGGTGAGATAAAGTTCGGCCGCGCTCACGACCGCCCCAGGGCAAGTGAGGACTCCCTCTCGAGTATGACTCCAAGAAAGCCCCGACAAAGGGGCATGAAGTTCTCTCGTAGGTTTCACAAAGGGATGGAATGAAGTTCGGCCACAGTTACGACCTCCACAGCGTAAGGCCTGAACTTTTTGAGCTCGCCACCAAGAAATTCCCAACAGAAGGGCGCGAAGAAGTCCTCCTTCCAAAGGGTTCCATAACTGCGCCCCCCTCAACGCTCCTCGAACTTAAATTCTCATGAAAGTTAAGAACCAGCTGTCAAGATCAGAAGGGTTACGATCCCGTCTACCATCGCAAGTACTGCCTCTACCATCACAACCATGGCCATGATTCTGAGGAATGCATGCAGCTCTAAGACGAAATTGAGGAGCTCATCAGAAAGGGACGGTCGGATAAATTTCTTCGATGCCAGGCAGAAATGGCAATGAAAAGATTGGCCAAGGGCGCTGCCGTAATCAGAAACGATAAGGTCGGCCGACTCACGGCATCATCAACGTTACTCCGGGGAGGAGCTTGGTACATCGGTGATTCGTCGTCTCCCAACGACAAAGCCAAGAGCTTGCTCCAAATTAAGAAGGCCAGTATGAGATAGAGGAGGTCGTCCGGCCCGAGACTTACTGTCGGAGAGAACCTGGAGGAGCAATGCCCCCACGATCCTGAAATGAGGATGTGCTGCCCGTAACTTTCCTTCGGTAAAATTCTTTCCTTCCAATAATATTGTTTCTAGATGCAAAAACTATGCGATGACAGGGAAGAAGCAGTCAATAGTCGCCGTGTTAGGAACAGAAGGAAGACCTCATCCTAACACGAGCGGGTCAAAGACCATCAACCTCGGTTAGAGATAAGATCTCTTCCGAGTGAACCTAGATAACCTCGGCTAGAAATAAGATCTCTCTCGAGCGAAGGCCTCGTTCACCTTAAACGAGATGGGAGGGGATGGATGATGGTTCGAATATGCCCTCACAGCCCATTGGGAATAGGAGGAGAACCTCATCCTAACGCGAGCAAAGCCGAAGACCTCGTTCATAAAGGACGAAATGGGGAGAGAGGCATGGACGACGGTCTGTATGTGCCCCCACAGTTCATTAGGAACAGAAGGAGAACCTCGTCCTAACGGGAGCAAAGTCGAAGGCCTCATTCATAAAGGACGAGATGGGGGATGAGGCACGGACAATGGTTCGTATGTGCCCCAATAGCCCGTTAGGAACAGAAGGAGAACCTCATCTTAATGTGAGCAAAGTTGAATGTCTCATTCACAAAGGATGAGACGGAAGGAGAGATGCGGACGATGGTCCGTATGTGCCCCCACAGTTCGTTAGGAATAAGAGGAGAACCTCATCCTAATGTGAGCAAAGTCGAAGGCCTCGTTCACCTTAGACGAGATGGAGGGAGATGGACAACGGTCCGAATGTGCCCCCACAGCCGTTAGGAACAGAAGGAGAATCTCATCCTAAACGTGAGCAAAGTCGAAGGCCTCGTTCACAAAGGACGAGACGAAAGGAGAGGTGCGGAGACGATGATCTGTATGTAGCCCACAGGAGAGCAGGAGGAGGACCTCATCATGAGCAAATGAAGTCTCGAGAGGATGAGATGAGACATGGACGACGGTCCGTATGTGCTCCCATAATTCGTTAGAAATAGAAGGAGAACCTCGTCCTAATGCGAGCAAAGTCGAAGGCCTCGTTCACCTTAGACGAGATGGAAGGAGACAGACGATGGTCCAAATGTGCCCCCATAATCCATTAGAAACAGGAGGAGAACTTCATCCTAATGTGAGCGCCCGTATTAACCTCGGCCAAAGGAGATAAGATCTCCCCCGAGTGATCGGGCCAACCTCGACTAGAGAGCTTTAACTTCGACCTCGACTAGAGATAGGATCTCTCCCGAGTGACTGGGCCAACCTTGGCTGGAGAGCTTCAGCTTCGACCTCGACTAGAGATAGGATCTCTCTCGAGCGACCGTGTCAACCTCTGTTGGAGAGCTTCAACTTCAACCTCGGTTAGAGAAGATCTCTTTCGAGCTGCCGAGACAACCTCGGCCAGAGATAAGATCGGAGACAACCTCGTCCTAACGTGAGCGCCCGCATCAACCTCGACCAAAGGAGATAAGATCACCCCTGAGTGACTGGGCCAACCTCAGCTGGGGAGCTTTAACTTTGACCTCGGCTAGAGATAAGATCTCTCTCGAGCGTCTGTATTAACCTCGACTGCTGGAGATAATATCGCCCCCAAGGAGCTCAACCTCCGACTTCGATCACAGCGGACGAGACCTACCTCAACCTTGGTTGGAGATGGGATCTCTCCCGGGCTTCATCTTTAATATCAACTTTAGCTGAAGATGATATCTCCTTCGAGCTTCGACCTAAACCAGCATGGAGCTCAGAAGAAAACTTCGACAGTCGCCTTTCCTGCACTCCCTTCCTTCGAGTTTTGAACTTAGAAGTGAGGGGGCTAGTGTTAGGGATAAACCCCGCTCCTGTCGAAGTCTAGTTCAATGGTCAGCCTAATGCAATCAGTAGCCACTGAAAAGCCTCAATAGACGAGTCTTAGCCGAACCCCCAGCGGTCGAGCTTCTTCGAACGCATTCAGCCGACCGAACTACTTAGTGGTCAAGCTCCTTCGAACTCTCAGCAGTCGGACTTTAGCCAAACTCAACCGTCAAGCTTCAGTCAGACTTTCGCAAGAGCCGAACTCTCTCCACGTCATTCCAGCCAGGCGCCTGTGGGAGCCGAACTCCCTCCAAGCTTCATCTTCGGTCGAATTTCTTCAGGGGCCAAACTTCTCACCGATCGAGCTCCTACCAAACTTTCCAACGATCGAGCCTTAGTCGTGCACCTCCAGCCAGACGCCTATGGGAGCTGAACTTCTTCCAAGCTTCCTCTTTAGGAGTTCGAACTCCTCTGAAATGGGCACACGTCGACGCCCTTCAATCCTTCATTCGACCTCGACCGGCTTAATATCAAGACAGCTGCAGCCATCACCATCAGTCCATCACAAGCGACAGCGATCCGCTATCAGACGACGATGGCTGTCACCATCAACCCACTGTAGACGGTACCTTCCCGTAAGACTGACTCCGTTGGATCTCGAGCGGCCCGCCAGCACGCGGCTACAGCTGTCATCATCAAGCTCCGCTATAAAAAGGATCATCCAGATACGCTAACTCTAATCTCTTTGATCTCTAAGATCTCCTCTTCATCTCTAAGCTCTACGAAAATTATTTTCGAGCACTCCATTCCTATTGGTCAGAGCTGACTTGATCATCGGAGGGTCCTGTCGGAGCCACCCCCCATCGACTCTGGATGAAACTTTATTTTGCAGGTCTCCGACGACGATCTCATCGGCCTCCACTCTAGCGGATTCTGACGATGATCAGATTCTGCGTCAATAGTGATGATCCTAAAATCAACAATGAGGCGATATCAAATATCGACTCCGAAAAATGGCTAGAGGCAATGTAGTCAAAAATTGACTCGATGCACTCAAACCAAGTCTGAACCTTGGTAGATCCACCAGAAGGTATAGTACCTATTGGATGTAAATGGATCTTCAAGAGAAAGATTGGTGCAGATGGAAATGTGGAGACATTCAAGGCTAGACTAGTGGCAAAAGGTTATAGTCAACGCGAAGGCATTGACTATCAGGATACCTTTTTCTCAGTGACTATGCTAAAATCCATCCACACATTGCTTGCCATTGCAGCCTATTTCGATTATGAAATATGGCAAATGGACGTGAAAATGGCATTCTTGAATGGATATCTTGAGGAAGATATCTATATGGAACAGCCGCTAGGTTTCACATCCAGTGATACTGATCACAAGGTTTGCAAGCTGCAAAGGTCCATATATGGACTTAAGCAAGCATCTCGGAGCTGGAACACTCGTTTCAATGATGTGATCAAAATGTTTGGTTTCATCAAAAATGAAGAGGAACCATGTGTCTTCAAAAAGGTCAGTGGGAGCGCTGTTGTCTTCCTCGTATTGTACGTGGATGACATCCTCCTTATTGGAAAATGATATTCCCATGATGACGACAGTCAAATTATGGTTGTCCAAGGAATTCTCCATGAAAGACCTAGGTGAAGCATCCTTTATTCTAGGAATTAAGGTCTATAGGGATAGACCGAATAGGATGCTAGGACTTTCACAGAAGATGTACATAGAGAAAGTACTAAAGAGGTTTAGTATGGAAAACTCTAAGAGGGGATTAATATCCTTCAGACATGGTATTCATCTTTCCAAGAAGATGTGCCCTAGCACACCTGAGGAAATAGAATGCATGAGCAAGATCCCTTATGCTTCTGCAATAGGGAGCCTCATGTATGCCATGCTATGTACACGACCTGATATAGCCCATGCTGTGAGTGTCACAAGCAGATATCAGTCAAATCCAGGTGAAGAACACTGGACTTCTGTGAAATGTATCCTTAAGTACTTAAGAAGAACTAAGGATATGATGTTGGTCTTTGGTAATGGAGAACTCCAAGTCCAGGGATACACAGACTCGGATTTTATGTCCGATGTAGATGATCGAAAGTCGACATCTGGGAGTCTGTTTGTGTGCAATGGTGGTGCTGTCAGCTGGAAGAGTTTCAAGCAAATTGTGATAGCAGATTCCACCATGGAAGCAGAATATATCGCTGCATCAGAGGCTGCGAAGGAAGCATTCTGGTATAAGAAGTTTGCAATGCAGAAATTGGAGTAATGCCATCAGATGCCATTCCTCTGTACTGCGACAATAATGGCATGCCATAGCCCTTGCTAAGGAGCCGAGGTCTCACCCAAAATCCAAGCATATTGAGCGGCGATACCACCTCATCCACGATTACCTCGAGAAGGGTTACGTCGAGGTCAAGAGAGTCAACTCCACAGATAATGTGGCAGACCCACTTACAAAGCCGTTGGGCCAGCAGAAGATTTGAAGCCCACCTTGAGAAGATGGGACTTAGACTTGTAGCCAATTGGCTTTAGGACAAGTGGAAAGATTGTTAGATATATGTGCCCTAGAAGCCAGAATTGGCTGACACTTGTAATACACTTCTAGGGGCAAAATTATAATTTTGACTATATCAATAAAATGGGTTATTTTCTATCACATATGTGTATTTAGTGTCTGTGATACATCCTTTGAGTTAATGGTAATGATAATTCATATTTTCAAGAGTTGAAAATTTAAGACATGAATAATCATTATTAACTCATAAAATGCTCCCGACCATAGGATCATCATGAGGATGGTGATTGATCCGGAAAGGTTGGTGTACAATCGCTTCTCTTTAGTAGATGAGTCTTGAGTCTATGGTGTGGAGACACCGGAGCGAGAGTATAGATACTCGTTAGAGAACGAGGGCACTGAGCGTGACCACCTCGAGTAGTCATTAGGAAGTCTACCTTCTCGTCAATGACTGACTCGATGCTGCAGTGGTGTGTCTGGTTCTTTGACCTGAGGTGCATCGACAGTTCACCTTGAGGGTGTTATAGTTTGACTACACTGCAACTCGATCTCCTAGCCATACGGAAATCCTGAGGTGTATGTTGGCTATGACATGTTCATTGTAGGAACTGGATTGCATCAAGATGGAATCTATCTACCTCGGTGGTAGAGGAGCAGCCCTATGATGATCATGAGAATCAAGTCCAGAAGCCCATGGCCATGGCAGAGTGAAATAATAGAAAGAGTTTCTATTTAGATTTTCACATTAGATTTTCACATCGGACTTGAATCGAATGATTACATCATATGACAGAGACTAGGGTTTGACGAGTTCACCTAAACCCTAATCTGATCGGGGCTCAAGATAGAAGAACTTAATCACATAGGTAGCTGCACCAAGAGGTTCGCATTCAGCTCTGATGGGTTGCCACCATATACTGCTAGGTGTCACTGGTGGATTTTGGGAGCAATTAGAATGATTTAGATGATCGATCATTCTAGCTGTTCGAATCAGAAGAGTTCTGATCCATCGAAAGGAGTTTCGATGATGTCGATGATAGAGATCATGACATATCCCATTACCATACAGAACTGAACCTAACTGGGTCACACAAACAAGGGTTTGAATCTGGTGATCATCAATTGAACTGATCCAGTTCAATTGATCTGAATGAGATTCAATTAGGTTCAAGAAAATCGTGCTAGCACTCGATTGAACCTAACGTTCTTCTTTCTACTATCATAAATAGTTGTCCTTGACTGAGCCAAAGGAGTTTGTGCTCATTCAGAGGCCTTCACCTAGTCTGACTGGAGCCTGTCCAGGTCAAAAAAGGGTTGTCTTATTTTGTAAGATAATACCTACCATTTTTGGTCACCTGCCATTTTTCGTCCTTTGACTTTGGTCAAAAGTTGACCTTTGACTGGTCAAATGTTGACCATTGACACTTTGACTTCTGTCCACGTGTCATGCACCTATTGGAGAGCTGGTGGGGGCTTGTCCCCCTGCCAGAACCTGGCAAGGAGGAGGGCGCACGCCACCCTTGGCGTGTGCCCAAGCTGGAGGCGCCTCAGGAGTCCCTGTTGGATAGGGACTCCATCTCCTTTTTGGATTTTGATTAGACTTCTCCTAAGAACCAAGTTTGACTGGTCTTAGGCGCCATCTAAGGAGGAATCCAAGGGACTCTATTTCCACCAATCAGATTTAGATCTGATTTCACAAAGGGTTGTGATTGGTTGGGAAGAAGAGGAGTTGGATCACGCATAGTCTATAAATAAGACCCTGCGCCCAACTCAAGGAGTATCAAAAATCAATTAAAATTTCTATGCCCCAAGGCTGCCTCTCCTCTCCTCCTCCATGCCAAGTCCATCTTCTCCCTCCCCTCTCCACACCCAAAGGAGTTTGGGATCTTAGTTGGTGCAATCCAGACAAGAGAAAGGTGATAGAAAGCTAGAAGGCTGCGCTGCTGCAAAGGATAACTGCAGATCTTCGAAAGATATTTTGAAGATCCTCCAAATCAGATTCAGATCTAATTTTTGGAGACGTGATAGAGAAGAAGAGGATCTCCAGATCCAGTTCGAGTGGATACCGATAGAGACCAGACACTTGCATGGCTAGATCCAGAACCTTTCGCTGTTTACAGGATCATCAACGGATAATAGGATTACCCTACGTTAAGATAAATTAAATTTAATTTAATTTATCTAGATTTTATTTTAATTATTAAAGTAATAAAGATCAGATCTAAAATAACATAGATCTGATTTAGATCATAGAAAAAAAATTTAAAATATATCTCTTGATCCGATCAGATCTGAACGAGCCTAGTCTAAAAAATTAAAATTTTTTTTTTAAGAGATCGTCCGATCCGAAACTTATCATCTGAAGAAGCTCGGAGGAGTAATGCTCCCATGACCTTGAAACTCAAAAAATCTGAGGATGTACTGCTAGTAATTTTTTCACAATAAAACTCTTTTATTTCAACATTATTATTTTTTGGTGCAAAAATTATGTGATGATAGGAAAGAAGCAATTAGAAGTGGCCATGTTAGGAATAGGAGGAGGACCTTATCCTAACGTGAGCAATGTCGAAGGTCTCATTGATTTTAAATGAGATGAAAAAAAAGGTCCTGACAACGGTCCTTATGTACCCCCACTGTCCGTTAGAAATAGGAGGAGGACCTCATCCTAACATGAGCAAAGTCGAAGGTCTCATTCATTTTAGATGAGATGGAGGGAAAGGCCCTGACAATGGTCCTTATATATCCCCATAGTCCATTAGAAATATGAGGAGAATCTCATCCTAACGTGAGCAAAGTTGAGCCCTAAAGAGGATTTCGACTGTCATCCTTTTTGTTATCTCTTTCATCGAGTTTTGAACTCGAGAGTAGGGGGACTATTATTGAAGATAAATCCCGCTTCCATCGAAGTTCAGCCTGGTGCTTAGCCTAATACAGCTGGTAATCATGAAAGAGCTTCGATCGAAATTTTTCTCTGTAGCGGTCAAACCCCACCCGATCTTCTCTAGCAGTCAAACTCATTCAATGGTCGAGCTCCTCCAACTGCCGAACTCAATCGAACTCCTCAGCATTCGAACCCTAGCCAAACTTTTTCAGCGACCGAACTCCTTCCAAATTTTTCTAGCAGTCGGATTCCTCGATGAGCCAAACTCCTTCCAAATTCCTCATTCAGTCATGCTTCTATGAAAGTCGCACTCCTAATTTTTTTCAGCAATCGGATTTCTTTAGGAGCCAAACTTCTTTCAAATTTTTTCTTCAGTCGAACTTCTACGGAAGCCAAACTTCTTCCAAATTTTTTCAGTAGTCGAATTCCTCCAGGAGCCAAACTCCTTCTGGATTTCTTCTTCAGTCGGGCTTCTACGGGAGCCGAACTTCTTCTAAATTTCTTCTTCAGTCGGACTTCTATGGGAGCCGAACTCCTTTCGAATTTTTTTAATAGTCAGATTCCTCCAGGAGCCGAACTCCTTCCGGACTCCTCTAGGAGCCGAACTTCTTTTAAATTTTTCCAGCAGTTGGATTCCTCCAAGAGCTAGACTCCTTCCAAACTCCTCTAATAGTCAGATTTCTTCAGGAGCCAAACTCCTCTAGCAGTCGAATTCCTCCAGAAGCCTAACTCCTTCAGCAATCAAATTTCTTCAGGAGCCAAACTCCTTTCGAATTTCTCCAGCAGTCGGATTCCTTCAGGAGTCGGACTCCTTCCAAACTCCTCCAGCAATTGAATTTTTTTCAAAAGTCAAACTTCTTCTGAACTCCTCCAGCAGTCAGATTTCTTTAAGAGTCGAACTTCTTCTGGACTCCTCCAGCAGTCGAATTCTTACAGGAGCCGAACTTCTTTTAAATTTTTCTTCAGATGAATTTCTACAGACGATCCCACTATTAAACGGTTATGATTATCATTTATCAGGATAGTTAAGATTGTCATTTATCAGGATGATTACGATTGGCATTTATCAGGATGGTTATGACTGACATTTATCAGGATAGTTACAACAAGCTTCATCTATAAAATGGGATCCTCCGGATATATTTTCTCTAAGCTCTCTTCTCCTTCTCAAAACTCTGCCGAACTCTTTTTCGAGTACTCCATTTCTATTCGTCAGAAGAGCTAATTTGATCGTCGAAGGATCATACTGGAGCCACCCCCACTGACTCCGGATGAAACTTTATTTTGCAGGTTATCGATGGTGATCTCGTCTTTCTCGATTCCAGCTTGATCCGACGTCAATCAAATTCTGCACCAACAAATATTATTATGTATTATATTATATTATATTATATTAATATCTTATATGAATATAACATAATATATATTATTATATATAATAATATATTATTATTATTATAGTATTATATTATCATAATATATTATAATAATTTATTATAATATTATAATATAATATTCTATATCATGTTATAATATATTATATAATAATAATATATTATAATTTCTAATAATATAATATTATTATATTATATTATAGTATATAATATTATGTTAATATCTTATATTAGTATATTATATTACTATATTATTATATAAATATTATTATATATAACATAATATTATATAAGATATTATATATATTATGTTATGTTAATACTTATATTAATATAACATAATATATATTATTATATATAACAATATATTATTATATTAGTATGGTATTATATTATCATAATATATTATAATAATATATATTATAATATAATAGTCTGTATCATGTTATAATATATTATATGATAATTATATTATATATATTATATTATATTATATTATATTATATTATATTATATATTATATTATATTAATATCTTATATTAATATAACATAATATATATTATTATAGTATCATAATATATTATAATAATATAATATAATATATAATAATAATTTATTATAATATTATAATATAATATAATATAATATATTATATTATATTATATTATATTAATATATTATAATATCTAATATAAATATTATTATTTATTATATTATATTATTATCATGATATATTATATTATATTACATTATAATATATTATATTACATTATATTATGTTATATTATATTATATTATATTATAAGATTAAGGGTATAGTAAGAATAAATTAAAAGAGCTACTTTTCTGGTTGATGAAAAAATGATTTAGCCACCTTCTAAGTAGATAAGATTTTTCTCCATTTCATGGGTAAATGCTATAAAAAAAAAGTAACTTTTCATCTTGAAAAATATGAGAACATGGGTAAGTTGGTCAATGAAAAAATAGACTAACTTTTCTATGATATTTACCTATAAAAGAACGAGCCTTATAAGTTAGACTGCAGATTTTTGTAGACCTAAAAAAACTTTAATGACATATGTAACCAGCCCCAACAGTCACTGAAGGAAAATCCTGATTTCCTGGTCCAGGTTCGTCCAGATCTGATTAGATCAAGAGATATATTTCAAAAATTTTCTCTTGATCTCAAACAGATCTTGATAAGTTTCAGATCTGATTATTATTATTTTAATAAATAAAATAAAATAAGATAAATTAAATCAAATTTAATTTACCTGATTTAGATAATCCTATTATCCTGTAGATGATCCTGATTGCAGCGGAAGATTCTGGATCTTAGCCACGCAAGCGCCTGGCCTCTACCGGTATCCACTCGGGTTGGATCTAGAGATCCTCTTCTTCTCTATCACACCTCCAAAAATCAGATCTGGATCTGATCTGGAGGATCTTCAAAACTCTTTTGAAGATCTGCAGTCGTCCTTTTGCAGCAGCGCAGCCTTCTTGCTTTTGATCTCCTTTCCTTGATCTGAATCGCACCAACCTAAATCCAAAACCCTTTTGGACGTGGAGAGGAGAAGGTGGAGAAGTTTAGGCATGGAGGAAGAGGGGAGAGGCAGCCTTGGGGCGTGGGAAATCTCTCTTTCACTTAGGATTAGGGTTGGGCGCAGGGTCTTATTTATAGACCTCTTGTGATCCAACTCCTCTTCCTCTCAACCAATCACAACCCTTTGTGAAATCAGATCTAAATCTGATTGGTTGGAATAGAGACCCCTGAATTCCTTCTTAGAGGGCGCCTAAGACCAGTCAAACTGGATTCTTAGTAGAACTCTGATTGGAATCCAAAAGGGAGGTGGAGTCCTTGTCCAACAAGGACTCCTAGGCGCCTCCTACTTGGGCTCACGCCACCCTTGGCGTGCGCCCTTCTCCTTGCCAGGTTCTGGCAGGGGGACAAGCCCCCACCAGCTCTCCAATAGGTGCATGACATGTGGTCAAAAGTCAAAGGGTCAATGGTCAACGTTTGACCAGTCAAAGGTAGACTTTTGACCAAAGTCAAAGAACAAGAAATGGCAGGTGACCAAAAATGGCAGGTAATGTCTTACAAATAAGACAACCTATTCTGACTTGGACAACCTCCAGTCAGACCATATGAAGGCCTCTGATTGAGCACAAACTCCTTTGGCTCAGTCAGGACAACTTATTTATGATAGTAAAAGAAGAACGTTAGGTTCAATCGAGTGCTAGCACGATTTTCTTGAACCTAATTGAATCTCATTCAGATCAATTGAACTAGATCAGTTCAATTGATGATCACCAGATTCAAACCCTTGTTTGTGTGACCCAGTTAGGTTCAGTTCTGTATGGTAATGGGATATGTCATGATCTCTATCATCGACATCATCGAAACTCCTTTCGATGGATCAGAACTCTTCTGATTCGAACAGCTAGAATGATCGATCATCTAAATCATTCTAATTGCTCCCAAAATCCACCAGTGACACCTAGCAGTATATGGTGGCAACCCATCAGAGCTGAATGCGAACCTCTTGGTGCAGCTACCTGTGTGATTAAGTTCTTCTATCTTGAGCCCCGATCAGATTAGGGTTAAGGTGAACTCGTCAAACCCTAGTCTCTGTCATATGATGTAATCATTCGATTCGAGTCCAATGTGAAAATCTAAATAGAAACTCTTTCTATTATTTCACTCTACCATGGCCATGGATTTCTGGACTTGATTCTCATGATCATCATAGGGCTGCTCCTCTACCACCGAGGTAGATAGATTCCATCTTGATGCAATCCAGTTCCTACAATGAACATGCTATAGCCAACATACACCTCAGGGTTCCATATGGCTAGGAGACCGAGTAATGGTGTAGTCAAACTATAACACCCTCAAGGTGAACTGTCGATGCATCTCAGGTCAAAGAACCAGACACACTACTGCAGCATCGAGTCAGTCATTGACGAGAAGGTAGACTCCCTAATGACTACTCGAGGTGGTCACGCTCAGTGCCCTCGTTCTCTAACGAGTACCTGTACTCTCGCTCCGGTGTCTCCACACCGTAGACTTAAGACTCATCTACTAAAGAGAAGCGATCGTACACCAACCTTCCGGATCAATCACCATCCTCGTGATGATCCTATGGTCGGGAGCTGTTTATGAGTTAATAATGATTATTCATGTCTTAAATTTTCAACTCTTGAAAATATGAATTATCATTACCATTAACTCAAAGGATGCATCACAGATACTAAATACACATGTGTGATAGAAAATAACCCATTTCATTAAATTATAGTCAAAATTACAATTTTGCCCCTAGAAGTGTATTACAAGTGTCAGCCAATTCTGGCTTCTAGGGCACATATATCTAACAGTCACACCTTATTTACTAATACGTAATCACATATCTATGTACTTCTAAATAAATTAATAAAACTTTAGCTAAGTTAGATTTTCTTTAACTCAGTTACATTAAAAAAAAATGGTCACCTGAGTCCTCTTGAAATGAGGAACTGATGTGGAGATGCAAATAAAAGGTTACTCAATTTGCATTGCCACCAAATGATCTTGTCCGAGTTGGAATTAACATGCACTACATCAAGTACAGAGAGCAACTGATTCTTTTCCTGCATTGCAATTAAAGAAGAAGAGGGGCATCCAATGATGCAGCACTTGGACGTAAAATTATATAAAAGGCTATATCACCTGAATTGCTATAGGAGATTCGAAAAAGGTTAGGAAACAGAGTTTTAAGAGGGGCTTAGCCAAGTCGACTGTCATGCCCAAAGAAAATATTTAGTCTATTTTTTTATCTCAAACTTGCATCTATTCCAAATTGTGGCAATTAAGCAAAAACATTCGACCACACTTTGGAGCAAAATTTTTGAATCCTCCACACCGCAGACAACTTGGTATTTTTAAAGTAGAAACCAGAAATCAACCTTTATGAAGGGCTGGGGTCCCCTTTATGAAAGCGCTAACCCTAATTAGTAAGTAGGAATTAATTGAATAATTGCAAGTCTTTGACTTCAAATTCATCTTACTCTTTTGAAAGACAAATTTTGATCCAATTAACGTTGCAGAAGAGGCTAGCAATTGTGTTGAAGCTTTTTCAGAGGGAAGCTCTTTGGATTTTATCTATCATTTTGATGACCTGGGAAGGCAATTTGAAAAGTAACATTAAATATATTGGAGTGGATGAAATAATGGAATTAATCAAGGTTAAATGATCTCCAAGAGAAGAATTTGCCTTTCCATGCCAAAAGCTTGGCATCAAATTTTTGATTAAGAGGGAGTCAATCTGATTTGGAAAGGAAACCTGCTTTGAGAGACAATCCAAGATGGTTAAGAGTTAGGCTAGACGGGCTGCAACTAAGGCAAGATGTACGGTCAACGCAACAGCTTCCAGAAGGGCCAATGGTAACAACAAAGCTCTTCTACAAATTAACCGCAAGTCCAAAAATTAACTTGAAGTAATAAAGGGCTTGAGCTTAACTGCTAAGCTTTGAGCTACACTTTGTAACATTGTAATTAGTCAGGATTTGTTTCCTGGTTTGCGTATGAAAGAGCAACGTAGCTCTGAGCTGAGAAAAGAGCCTGATGCGGTATCTCATGTGAATCACCAGTGTGGATTTATCTGGTTGACCTGTTGGTTGCTCCTAGGAAACTCGAGGTTCAATATGCCTAGAAAGGAGGTATCCTTAATTATACAGTGATAGGGCAATGACACGTACCAATTTAAAACCAAACGCAGGCAATTCCGTAGAATGTTTACGACCAAGGAGTTGTTAAAAACCACTAGCAAAGCATGTATGTGTGATAACTTGGTTGGGATGGACCATAAATATTGTATCCATGGTGCAGATGAACGGCACTACTTGGACTCTGGCTACATGACCTGGTGTTAAGGCTGGCTGAGATGAAGTGTCTAAGATTATGAGTTTCTAGATGGAATGTTTCTCATATGAATGTCGCCGTTGGTGATCAGCATATTTATTCTTCAAATGTTGTATTGATATTTGATTTCGAACGTGGGATGATAAAATTGCAAGACGACAGGACCTGCTATGTCACTTAGCTGAAAGTGAGCTCCGTCTAATTCGCAACTAGGGCTCGAAATGTGAGATGGGTGGGAATAGATTAGGTCATAAATTAATGCGATCATTCTTACCAAAATAATAATAATGCGATCATCACACAAAGCTGGAGCCAGAATGGGATAGAGTCCGGTCTCCACCAAATGCCGTGTGAACCGATAGATTTGGTCATATCAACTGCTGAAGAGCGGTGTGAACCGTCGTAGAGCAGTCGACATGACCTATAGTTAGACGTCCGTTACAAATTAATTAGGTTCATTTTATTGCGCGCGTGCGACAAGCATCCGTGTTACCCCAGACCAGGCCAATTTGACCGATACAATCTTTTTACAATAATAATAATAATAAATAAGCTAATGAATAAATAATAACAATAACGATAATAATAACATTAATAAACTTATTTTTATTTTTATTGTAATTGTTATTATTGATAATTTATACAGAAATTACATTCTTATATATAACCGGATTTTTTTTTTTTAAACAAAAAAGAACTGGGAAAGGGTATCCCTCGAGTCAATCCAAGCCAGCCTTACCGTCCCGAAATAACCGAAGCCCGCAATTACTGCACCCCGACGCCATTTTCCAATCAAAGGCCCTTTTTGTGCCTTCTTGACTTTCCAAACCCCACCCCCCGGTCATTCATTCCCGCAACGACCTTTTCCATTAGAATAATCCCACAATTACAGCCCCCCCAGCCCTTCTTCCCATTTAATGCCCCCTGCGGGCCACCGAGCCAAGCGAACCTCCAGCTGATGAGATCCCTTTGGTACAAAAAGCCAAACAAGAGAAAGCTGGCAGAGATATACGGATAAAGTCCTCACTCAACCAAAAGCTAGCTCTCATTCCGTAGCTCCTCGGCCAGCTCTCCCATCTCCAGCTTAAGTTTCTCTCCGTACCCAAAGCGACCAAGGAGCTTACACTTATGATCCAGAAGTCAGCAATAAGGTTTTGTAAAAGAGCCTTTTGTTAAGAGATAGGAATTAATTCTTCTCTTTAATTGCATAACTTGATATCTAAGTCTATTTTTCTGACAAAACTTTATGATATTAGGATTGTCATGGATCACCTTCTTGGATGAACTTTTAGTTTGTTTTCTGAGCTGAGAGAGCGGAAGCACTTTTTTTCCCCTTTTTCCCTTGTTGCTTGTGATGTTGTAATTGCATTTTTTTTTTTACTTCCCTTCTCCACTTTTATTGTGAATACCAATCCCTAGGCTTGCATTACTCCCTTAAATTGCTCCCTCTCTTTCTCTCTCTCGACACTACCATCTCCATCCCTCTGCAGAATACGGAAAAGCGCTCTTTCTTTACTTCCACCGATGGTGGTACTAATAAAGCCCCAGCAGATGGGCTTTCCCTTGTCTCTTTGCTTGGCATTCGAGGGAATTGCAGTGTACTTTGAGTAGTCGGCATCAGTATTTGGGCTTCGATGCAGCGCAGGGGAAGTATGGGAGAGCACCACCCTCTTGTGCCTCTTTTCCTTTCCCTTCACCTCCCATACCTCTCACTTCCTTGTTTTATTTATGTTCTTGGGCTTTGCTTCACAGGAGTTTCTTGTTGTAGTTTAATGGGTTTTGTTTGTTTTCTTTGGGATGTGGGAAGCAACTGTTGCTTCTTTTTATATATATCAATGCATAAAAAACTTATTTGCCATTAATTTGTGATAAAATGAATGCAGGGGTAGGTGGAGGCTATTATAAGAAGAGGGGGGCTTTCTTTCTGCCTCCAAAAGTGGGATGTTCCAGTACCAGAAAGCAAATGATTTTAATAGATATATAGATGGGTGGATAGATCCCCCATAAAAAGTTCTCTCCGTCTTCTGTCTACTATTTCTCACTGCTTGCCTGGTTCCGATCAGCCTCTGTTTCCTCCCACCCTTTCTCCACCGCCACCACCAACATCATCATAATCTTGTCAACAGTATCATCATGGCCTCTTCCAACAGGCACTGGCCTAGCTTGTTCAAGTCCAAGCCTTGCAACACCCACAGCCAATGGCAGCACGACATCAATACATCCTCCCTGTTATCAGGTGGCTGCCAGAAGACTCCTTACACATCAGGTATAAAATTTTATTTTTCTTTTTCTATCCTTCAATGGTTGTTGGGCTTTGCTAGTATGCTAGCCTTTTTTATCTGTTTTCTGGGAAAGGCATCATGACATCTGTTTTACCTTTGGAAGCTTGAGATGATCGCATTTGTTTTCAACGAATGAATGATGGCTGTTAATTTTACCTTTCTTTCTTGTCAGATTCTTTAAAGTTAATCGTTATATATCCTTTTACTTCTACTCTTTCTTGCTTTTAATACGTCGTCGTCTTGGATTCTTGATAACTAACTTTTCTTTTGCTGAGTATACTGAAAATTTTGTAGTTTATATGCACTTTTTGTATTAAGAAGTCATGATCTCATCATCCAAATGTATTTCTGTCTCAAGTACTGCCAACTGAACGCACACGCGCACGGAGAGAGATGCCTTGCAAACTAATCACGATGCAATTATAAAGACTTCTTTATCTAAATTATTTTTTTCCCACATAGTTGTCATCTGTATCCGTTAGTTCCACGTTTGAAGTACATAATTAGGGTTAGGGTTTGGCAACCACTAACGAAACAAGTATAGCAATGCCAGGTTGTGAAGAGCGTAGCCCGGAGCCAAAGCCAAGGTGGAATCCGAAGCCTGAGCAAATTCGCATCTTGGAGGCCATCTTCAACTCAGGCATGGTGAACCCACCACGCGATGAGATTCGAAAGATCCGAGCCCAGCTGCAAGAGTATGGTCAGGTCGGTGATGCCAACGTCTTCTACTGGTTCCAGAACCGCAAGTCCCGAAGCAAGCACAAGCACCGCCACCTCCAGTCTTCCCGCCCTCATCCCCGGTCAGCCATCACCGCTCCCTCTCCACCCACCACCTCGGCACAGGCCACCGCCGCCACCTCCTTATCCTCCTCATCTTCCGACCGGTCTTCAGGATCCGATAAGACCATCCCCTCGGTGGCATCGATAGCTGGACTCTCCGGCGTGACAGACGTGCCGGCGAGCATGTCGTTGGCAGTGAACCAACTGCACTTTCATGTTCCAATGGAGTTCGGCGGAGAGCCCTTTTCTCTCCAGGGTCCGCAAACCTACTGCTTCCCGCCGGCAGACCTGACATGGACCGTGGGTGCACCTGAGCAAAGGACCTGCGTCCGTTCAGGCCCGTGGGGCGAGCTCTTGGGACACGAGGGCTGCAAGAGTGGTGAAGATGAGGCTAAGACTACGATGCAATTGCACCATAGCTTTAATGTTGGAGCTGCTACTAGTGCTGCCGCTGCAAGTGGATGCTCTGCAGTGGGTGTTAGTGGTGGTGCAACCACTGTTGGTGCTGCCGCTACAGTTAGCGTTGCCAGTCCTATCACTGAGTTACCAGGTATGTGAAATTAATAAAACTCCTGATGCGTCTCTCTTTGGTTAAATTGAACGCGATGTCTTCTCTCTTGTCTATCTGGAACCATCATCTTTCTTTCCTTCCATCTATTCAAAGTCATGTCATTGTGATCTCAGTGTTGTTCGGTTCGAAGTTGGAGTTCCAAACTTTTGTTTTATATCTATACGCACATGAAAATAGAAGTAGGGTGCAGGTATGTCCCCGTGATACATACTCCCAAAACTGGGAGTTGATCTGGTACTATGGCCCTCACTGCCCGACACGTCCCATTCTCACGTGGGCCCCGCTGGTCTCACCGCCCAACAGGTATCCGGTCATGGTTGGGCCTCGGAGAGCCCCAAGGAATTGCTTGTGAAGAAAGGCTCGTTGAATGGGTAGGTTTAAATATCACTTGAGAACTGGAGAAGCCATGAAATATATAATAAATGGATAAGAAAGGACATAAATAGAGTGAGACAAAGGAGAGTAAGGAAAATGCTTTGGGGAACTATGATTGAGGGGATTGATCAAAGGGAACCTATCACAGTTACCGTGGTGTGTGGTCACGTCATGGAGATCCTCGAGATAGGTTTACATGCGTACGTTGTCGACAAGATAGAGAGGATGGTAGTCTTATTTCTCCACTCCACCCCTTAGTCTTTCACATTAGGGCGCTGTTACCTAGATTGGACGTGTGCATGTAAGGGCTAAAAGTTCTTCCTTAAAGATAAGGTACGCGCGTAATAGTTAGCCTATTTATTTTATTTGAATCAATCTGTTTGCGTAGTTAAGTTTCGGCTTACAACTACTGCTACTACTGGACTGTTTGGTTTGACGCCGCAGGGGTGGGAGGGGCCGGAGGTGGTGTTGCGACGAGGGCGATGGTGTTCATAAACGAGGTGGCGTTCGAGGTGGAGACGGGCCCACTCAATGTTAGGGAAGCGTTTGGGGAGGAGGCCGTCCTCCTCCACTCCTCCGGCCACCCCGTCCTCACAGACGAGTGGGGTGTCACCCTCCAGCCCCTTCAGCACGGTGCATCATACTATCTGGTCTCTCTCTCTCTCTCTCTCTCTCGAAGTAGCTTATTTCCTTATTTATCTACTTATTTACGTTATGCAGGTTTAGGAGAATGGCAAGGAGCTGGGAGGAGATCTGCCAAGTTGGTGATTGCGCTAATTAATTAGTTTAAACTTCTGGTGTTTTTCAAAATTGCTTAGTATTTTTCCTGATGTATTGTACTTTTTTCTTATAGCTTTTTTATGGACAGTATGACCTTTTCTATATATATATTCGGTAATGTGATGTGACTGGTGGACTTCGATCGATGTTTTGGCATACATGCTAATTAATTAACATGACTTGGGGGCAGAAGCATTGGGGATGGTGGAGCATCAAATTAACCTGGACATCTAGTTAGTATTTACACGGTTATCATCGTGGTTTAGGTGTCCGTTTATATTGGTTTCACTGAGGAAAATTATGAATTGACTGTCATTTTACTCGCAGTCCCAGTTTATGGTGAAAATTTTACGACGACTGAAATGAAATGCTAAACGTGTACCGGACTAAATATAAGTCGGCAATAAAATAAAGGAGCGGGTGTTAGAGTTTCCCTATTAAACGCAGTCTCTTATTGGATCGGGTGATGTTAATTAATTGAATTAAATCCTAACATATTAGCTGATATTCTAGATGTCTCGACCATTTGATAAAGTGTCTTATAAAAATCATTAAATACCAAAAGCAATGCCTAAAATGATATAGAGTAATCTAATTTTCAGTGAATTAGATGATCTTTGGATGTTTCCGTCATTGGCTTTGCTACAACGCTTCCAAATTACGCACGAACTTTTCGTCCTTTAAATACCTTGCGTTAATTTTAAAATAGATGGTGTTAAATACTGGTTAAATGACTGTTAGTAGCAGATTTTGACTGATGATACTAGCGGCAAGTATTGAAATTATGTACGAGTTGGAAGGTCAAATACATTGGCCTTCTAACTATATGAATCATACTCCAAGTCCAGGCTATTATGTAATACTACAGTCATGGCTTCTTTATTCTTTTCCTTTGAACCTTGAGTCTAACGTGCCTTATCTAGCAGCGTGCCAAGTGTTCTTCTTCACTTCCTGAGGATCGTACTTGTATCCTCCTCTCCCCTTTCATCTCAGATAATATGTACTGTTATCTCATCCATATCTGCTTTGGTCCCTTCATAAGATTGTCGAGGGTGATCGAGCGCCCAAAGGGAATCTAAAAGTAACTCTCGGTATCCCAATTATCTCATGACCACACAATACCCCCTTCATGAACTCTGAAAAAAAAATGTCTCAACTACAATCTCCACTTTCTTTGTGCCAACTCCTATTTAATTCATGAGTCCATTCATTCATTCATTTTTCGAATTACAGGGTGATATCTATGCTGCGATATGGAACCTCTCCCCAGTACATGTGCTAATGTGGGGGCTTCCAACCAACTATAACTAGGATCTGCAGTTATATCTCTAGGTACTGCCATCAAAAAATGGATGCCCATCAAACAACTCACACGTGTATGACACAGTATGTGCTCGTGGACTATCTTATCTGATAGCCGTCTATCTTTTAATGACAGCCATTCAGAATTGGACAACATTCGATCTGCAGTAATGCATGTGCAGTACATAGGATCCGTGCTCTGAAACCAACCAAGTTGTTATTATTGTTAGAAACCTGAATTGCCAAGCATATCAAAACCCAGAGAAGACTACAAAAATGAAGTACATACTGAATATCTTATAATTAGATTTTGATATTGTGTTGTATGTGGAACCTGATATCTATCAAGGTTTCGCATTGCCAGAATCTCAAGAGAGCCATCTCTGAGATATTCCGGTTTATATGAGAAATTTTTACCGGTACTTGGAGTTTCACCTTTTAGTTCTGCAGTAAAAATAAAAACATATAAATGTGCTTATGATGCCTCGGTGACAAATTGATCTGAAAAATCCTAATTTAACAGTTAACACATCACAACTGGCACATGTTTTTTCTTTTTTGGTTTTTTAGCTTTCCTGAAATCTTTTTTATAACCGACAAACAGTCATTAGCTCTCACTACTACAAAACATCTAATAAAGTACCATAGTTACTCTCCCTTTAGATTACCCTAAAACTTCTACATTATGCTCAGTTATCCATCCAAAATGGCGCTGATCATGTGGTGTACCACAAATGGCCAGCCCCGTAAATTGCGCAATTCCTCTCCTGCCATATCAGATACATAGGTGATTGAGTTGAGCATGCTTGCGGGCAGTGGCACTCCACAGTAGGAAAGGGGCTAAACTTTGCCTATTCCATCAACTTCTCATCCATGTTCTCGAATTCTTGCATCCATTATTAGACCTCTGTAGTCTATTCCCTATAGTCTGCGTACGGAGATGCATGAAACAAAACTTACAGTAGGTCACCTACAGTTCCACATTAAGAGGATGGCAGAAAGTTTTTCAGCAGACCAAACGAGGGTTTGACTGACAAACACCCTCAAAGTGGTAGGTTTGTCGTCAAAAGTTACAGGGTATAATGTAGGACTATAATGTCACGTCTTAGGCCTGAGCAATGTCCGATAGGCTCCCAGACCGCCGGACACACTTCCTCCTAGGCTCCTAGCGTCTTAAACGATGCTCCCTACCGCAAGTAGAGATGATCATGGGACAAATCTTGGCCCTAAACTATATTCGTTTTAATATTTTAATATTTTTTTTTTATTTTTTTAAAGGGGAACGGAAGCTGGAAAGCCGGCACCTAAATGACCGACTCTGCTTAAATTAATGAATAAGCATTAGTATCTTGATATGCAATGCTAAAATAATGAACAAACCTCCCTAACAATCAAGTTTATTTAGCTTCTGCCCCTTAATATAACTACTTAAGTGTCCATCCTTCTGTCTAGATGTTGTCATGTTGTTCTATACCACCATCCTATACATAAGCCAATGAATTGTAATTGATTATATACATTACTTTCAATTTTATCGGATGTCTCCAAAGAGACACTACTTAAATTAGTTTCTTTAAAAACTTTTGAGATCCCAACACTTTGAATTTTTTTTATAAAATTAATTTCTGGTTATTTTCCCATAAACACCCTTAATTATTCCTATTTGATATCCAAAAGTTGGACTAGTGACTATTAGTCTGTCCTCCAGCCACTACTTATTGTTTCATGGTTTCTTCTTTTTTATACATCTCTGATTGCCCCAATGATATGGTTGGTGTGATCTTCTAGCTTTTCTATGGGGATATAATGATATAGAAATGGTGCTTTGAAGCGTCAAAGCATTCCTTCCATTGCGTGTGTTAGTACCACTGTAGAGAAATTCTTATTGCAACGTTCGGGGCGCACGGAGGCCCCCGTCTTATTACTATTATTATTATTATTATTATTATTCTCCTCCTCCTGCCCTCCCTCGCATGGTCCAATCACCGCGCGTGATGCACAAAAAATTTCTCAGCCAACTGCTTTCAGATGGGGCCGGCAGTTTTAAATGGGCAAGCCCATATAACTACATGCATTGGGCCCAGGATCAGGTTTTATCAATCTTGGGATCTGTAGCCCATAAATGTGCCGATAACTGAGCCCATTTCTACAGTAAGAACTAAGAAATGGTCAGCTGGCCATGTCCTGATTTGTATGAAGTGCCAGGTTCATGTCCATGTTTGCCGATAGTAAATTCCAGGCTTGCAGCCAATGCCCGGTCTGGTTGCAAGCTCATGGCATAGCTTCTAAGTGATAGAGGCAACGAAATTAAGCATCGCTATAACTAGGGATGCATGTTGGCAGACGATGTCGTTCCATTGGAGTTATTGTACTTGGCACATGTTGAGTCAGGTTGATCCGCCGACACATTGGAGTTATTGTACTCGTCTCATGTTGAGTCAGGTTGATCCGCTGACAGATTAAACTTCAATTGGCCAGGCCCAGTGTCGGATTTAAGTTGGCCATTACTCCCAGTTACCTAGCATGTAAGAGATTAATGGCTGTTCCTATGGCTTAAAAGCATGGACGCATGTATGCTATAGTTTGATTCTAGCTGGATGAGACCAGAATATTGGACTCATAGAGTGTTGGACCTAGCTAGCTCATCCCTAATCCAAGTGCAGCCATGGTTACAAGGCTGAACTCTGCCGAGTCAAATTACTCCTTGACCCAGCCCATCTAGAATGCAAGCCGGGTGAGGGTAGCCATGAGCCAGCCCCAAATAAGGTGCAACGCTGATTGATCTTATTTGTTATTAACGCTGCCACAACAATCCATCAAAAGCCCTGACAAATAATCATAATGAAACAGGATTAGTGGTTTAAGCAGAAGACCCACGGATACTTCGAATGGACCAAACTTTTTCTTTTTCCGTCTTTTTTTCAGGATTGTTTGCTCGTTAAATTTGTATAATATTTTCGTATTGATATTTACTTACATGATATATAATTAGTGTTTGATGTATGGGCGGGCATCATATCATGTTGAAAAATGAAAATGTGGAACTTGTGCTGTTGTATAAATATTTGGTCGAATCAACTTTCCGAAGCCTCCGATCGAATATGAGTCACTTAAAACTTTTGGTGGGTGATTGTTAGCTCAATATGAGTTAGGAAAAATGGAGAACTATACACTGGGAACCGATCAACAATTTGTATCATCTTCTCTTTGATAAAGGTTATTCAAGATTCAATAAGAATGACACGGCCAATACTTCGTGAGTGGTTGAGATCATCTAGGAAAATAAGGACTGGAACGACTAGAAAAGGGAATTAAGAAAAAAAAAAAACAAAAAAACTATGATAATCTTGGTGTCAATATTGACTTGTATAACTAGAGAGTTGGAGAGTAGAGCCGTCAATGGACTGGATCCAGACCCGAGACCCGCGGGTATTTATCCGACGGGTTTGGATTTGATATTAGCATCAGATCTATTTACTCATATTCGGATCCGATAAACCATAACATAAATGGATAGGATCTGAATATTTAATATCCAGACCTGATAGTTATGATATCCAAATAATATTATAATATAATAATTATTATATATATTAAAAATAATAAAAAAATTAGTTTTTCCTCTCTCAACCTACCTCTCTCTCTCTCTCTCTCGATCTCCGCTCCTCTCCTACCTCTCTCTCTCTCTCTCTCTCTCTCTCTCTCTCTCTCTCTTTCGATCTCCGCTCCTCTCCCACTCGATCTCCCTCACCGGCATTCGAACCCTCTCCCTCTCTCGATCATCGCTCGTTGGTGGTCGGTGAGCAATCGGACCTCCTTCCTCTCTCTGTCTCTCGATCTTCCTCTCTCAATCTCTCCCTCTCTCGATCTCACTCGCCAGCAACTGGCGAGAGATCAGACCTCCTTCTCTCTCCCTTTCTATTTCTCGATCTCCCTCTCTCCCTCTCTCGATCTCACTTATCGGTAGCTGACAAGCGACCAAACCTCCTTCCTCTCTTCCTCCTTGTCTCTCGATCTCCCTCTCCCGCTCTCTCAGTCTCTCCCTCTTTCGATCTTCCTCGTCGGCACTAGACCTCCTCCCTCTCTCGATCTCACTCGCCGGCGGCTGGCAAGCGAGCGGACCCCCCCTCTCTTTGTCTCTCGATCTTTCCCTCTTCCTCTCTCAGTCTTTTCCTCTCTCGATCTTTCTCCCCGACAATCGGACCCTCTCCCTCTCTCTCTCGATCTCGTTCGCCGGCAAACAATGAGCGACCAGACTTCCTCCCTCTCTCCATCTCTTCCTCTCCCTCTCGGTCTCTCCCTCTCTTAGTTTCGGATCCTGAAACCGTCTCTCCTTCTTAGTCTCTTCCTTTTTCAGCTTTGGATTCTGAAATTGGATTCAAACATCTGGGATCCATTAGAATTCAGGTCTGGTACTTCAATGTCAGATTCATCGGATATTTAGATATGAATTCGGTACCAATAATTAAGATTGGATCCGGATCTAAATATCCAAATTTTGATTGAAGAGGATCCAAAATCATAATAAAAACCATGCAGTTAAAAGGGTAGTTGGAAACTCAGGATCTGGATTAAGTTGTTAGACAAAGAAAGACTTCCCTTCCCTTCCTTTTGACGTGACATAGCACTTAGCAGCTCCGGAGTCCTGCCTCAAAATCGAAAGCCCCAAGGTAACCCAACGACTACCGCCTTATTCCTGGCCCAAGTCGTGTGGTGTCCACTAAACGCTCTCAAATCTTCACCCCCTCATGAAATTTGAATTTGTAAAGGACTATGGTAAAATATGTACAAAGGGCTAAATTCTCCAACAAAACAATATGCTAAATGTACGTAGTTCATAACTGAGTACCGGAAACCCGATTACCAAAACCAATGTGAGTGATAGTATTTTTTAGTTTTGATTGATATAAATAATAGGCTGAGCACGAATCGGATTGAATCGGATTGACAGAAAAATTTGGTTCAATCGAACCTAATTGAATTAAAAAAAATCCAACCCGCTATCGACTATTTATTATATATAAATCGTTTGAAATCAAAGTTAACAGTTTGTATGGATTCGAATAGATTATATCGGTTTGGACTTCAATATTAATTTAATATTAATTTTAATTATTATAAACTAATACATCATTAAATTTATATAGAAACTAAGATATAATAATTTTATAATATCTATAAATTAATACATAATATATCATAATTATTAATTTTTAATTTTTATATAATTAAATATTAAAAATATGATATTGATCGGTCGGATTTGATTTTATATGGATTAAAAATATAAAAATTAAATTTGATCGTAATTAATTAAATTTTTTATGAATCATAATTTAATTTAAGTATTTTAATATCGAATTGAATTGGAGGAATTTTTTTGAATTTTGATTTTTTGCTCAGCCTCGTACTAATCATAGATGTCATCTCCCTAACAAAAAGGGAGAATAAATAATTTTTTATTTATATTCATAGAAAATTTAATTTTATGAATAATTTTAGGAAGAGTTAAGATGTCCATGGCCAGTATCTACTATTATAGTAGAAAAAGCCATCAAGTGAGAGATTCTGGCACAAGAGTTAAGCCGTTACGGAGAGCAAGAGAAGTAGATAAAGTGGTGACGAGGTGGCTTTTTTGGTGTTCCGGGGGGGGGCGGCGGTCGGGTAGGCTGGGTTGGGCGGCTGGTTTGTTAAGAGTACGAGGTGGTTACAACTGTGCCAGAAAGAAATCTATGAAAGGTTGGTGGGGGAGGGGAGTCTGTAAGAATAAAAGGAGGTAGTTACAACTATGCCAGCAACTAGGAATTGGTTGAGATCAAATTGTAGCTTGGGATTAGCAATAAAAAATATCAAATTTTGGGTAATAACAAGACAATACAAATAGTAAGAACAAGGAGAGAGTTTTGAATGATTTTTCTATCCAAAGATATTGTTGCCACAAAGAGAGTTTTGAATGAGAACTCTCTTATTTTTTCTATCCAAAGATATTGTTGCCGCAATGCTCCAGACCGATGTGGAGTGGCTAAGATCGATGCTCATCCGAGGTGAAACTCAGTGATCGGCTAAGATCTTAAGACTATGGGATGTTTTTAGGACCTGCAAAATGTTAAATCATTGAAGATTCTGATGCTTAAGTTATCCGGATATTTGGGAACACAGAGAAAGAGAGAAGTACCAAGGGTGTGAACTTAGACGAAATTTATTGGACGATCCTTTATATTTTTTTTTTTTATAAAGAGAAGAAAGATACCATTATCTTGATTTTCGATAACCATCCTGAAAAATCATGGCCACGATGTATCATGGATAGAGCTATTAAATAGACCGACTCGGCCCTAGCCCACATGGGCTGTGATTATGTGGGCCGGGCCGGGCTCAGTCCACTTGTTAACATGGGCCATAAAAATCTAGCCCGATCCTAGTCCATGTGGGCTATGGATTAGGATCGGACCAGCCCACTTCTTTTTTTTTTTAATTTTTTTTTTTTCTAGGGCTAAGCCAACCCATTCTAAAATCATTTTTATAGATTTTTTTTCTTATTCTGGAGTCATTATGAAGAAAATTAGAACTAAGTATTTAACGAGTAATAAGAAGTTAAATAGCAATAAGATTTTTAAAATCAAACAAAAACTAAATTTACAACCATGATAAAACAACATCAAACTCAAATGTATTATCCATAGTATATTAAGGACTCAACTCAAGTGATCGCCTATTCGCTTGATCGGGTATAGACCAACCCATGGGTTGATCCAGTCCTAACCTGGTTTAGTCCATGGGCTACAGGGGTCGAGCCAAAAGGCCCACTTTCATAAATGGGCTAGAATCTCTCGGCTCGATCCGATCCATTTTTAGGGTCAAATGGGCTGGTCCATTTTAACATCTCTAGTCATGGATAATTAAGTAGTATTAACTACCATACCATGTTCTACCATAATCGATAATTAAGGGACGTGGCATGGCCCACGTTTTTCTTGTAATGGTTGCCGTTAGAAATTTAGGAGTCATCGGCTTTAATCTGATTATAAGGTTGATGGTAGTACGATGTGGTTCTTTACTGTAAGCTGAAGATATTATCCGAAGCTAAGGTCCAATGAAGTTATTTATTTTTTTGGGCTTCGAAAGATCTTAGTCATAGTTAAAGCGATAGGGATCTTCTCACAAGAGAAGCATGATATTTAGATGATGCTTGTCGTCGAAATTCGCTTTGGTATATCCATTGAAGAAGATACTCAAGGATGAGCTTCGAGGACAAAAGCCGAGATGGATTAACCCTATAACATATACCAATAATCTCTCGTAACTAGATTATCTTATTCTAAAATCAATATTGTACTAGTCAACATAATCATGTAGTTAGAACCATATCCGGCAGTTGTCTAACATGAAAGTATTGCCATGAGAACAATTAGATATCTTTGGAATTGTGAGAAAAAAAAGGATCAAATGAGTGACAAAATGCATGGTGGGCGCAGGAGGCTACTCCACCGGTACTCCCAAAATTTTTTTCATCATCCTCCTTATTAAAATCATTGAAGAAATCAAAATTATTATAACATAAAAATCTCATAAAGTTAGTAACATGAGGAGAACAATAGGATAGAATGACCTTAATACAATGATAAGTGTTGATGCAGAATTTGGTTGACGTCGGACCTAGTTGGAGTGGAGGAGGACGAGGTCACCATCGGTGATCTGTAAAATAAAGTCCTATCCAAAATTGATGGTGGTGGCTCCGATAGAATTTTCCAACGATCAAGTCAGCTCTTCTGACCAACAGAAATGAAGTACTCAGAAGAGAGTTCGGCAGAGTTTAGAGGAGAGGAGAGCTTAGAGAAATCATATCTAGAGGGTCCTTTTTTATGGACGGAGCCTGTAGCAGACTGATGGTGACAGCTACATCGTCCGATAGTAGACCGTATGAAATTTACTATGGAGAGAGAGAGATATCACCAGACTGATAGTGACGGTCATATCGTCCGATCATAGGTCGCATAGGGTTCACTACGGAGAGAGAGGTATCGTCAGACTGATAGTGGCGACCATATCGTCCGATCGTGAGCTACATGAGGTTTGTTATAGAGAGAGCGATGTCGTCGGATCGATAATGGCAGTCATGGCATCTGGTGGAAGCATACGTTCAGAGTCTGACTGAGCTGGAGGAGTCCGACTGCAAGAGTAATTCGGAATGAGGTTGGCTCCTCTAGGAATCCGAATGAAGAAAAAATTCGAAAAAAGTTTGGCTCCTACGAAAATCCGACTGAGAAAGAATTTTAGAAGAAGTTTGGCTCCTGGAGGAACCCGACTGCAAGAGCTATCCGGAAGGAGTTTGGCTCCTGGAGGAGTTCGAACTGCAAGAGTGATCCGAAAGGAGTTTGACTCCCAAAGGAATCTAGCTGAAGGAGAATTATGGAAGGAGTCCAACTCCTGGATGAATCCGACTGTAGGAGCAATTCGAAAGAAGTTCGGCTCCTAAAGAAATTCGACTGCAGAAGCGATCCGAAAGAAGTTTGGCTTCTGAAAAAATCTGACTGAAGAAGAATTCTGAAAGAAGATCGACTCCTGGAGAAACTCAGTTATAGAAGCCATCTGAAAGAAGGTCAACTCCTAGAAGAGTTCGACTGCAGGAGTGATCCGGAAGGAGTTTGGCTCTTAGAAAAATTTGGCTATAAAGCAATCCGAAAGGAGATCGGCTCTTGAAGGAGTCCGACTGTAAGAGCGATCCAGAAGAAGTTCGGCTCCTACAAAAGTCCGATCGAAGGAGGATCCGGAGGAAGTTTGGCTCTCGCAGAAATCCAACCGAAGGAGGATCTGGAGAAAGTTTGGCTCCCGCAGAGGTCTGATCGAAGAAGGATCCGAAGGAAGTTCGACTCCCACAGAAATTCGACTGAAGGAGAATCCGGAGGGAGTTCGGCTCCCGCAGAAATCCGACCGAAGGAGGATCCGAAGGGAGTTTGGCTCCCACAGAGGCCCGACCGAAGGAGGATTCGGAGGAAGTTCGGCTCCCACAGAAGCCCGATCGAAGGAGGATCTGGAGGAAGTTTGGTTGGGTTCGATCGCTGGAGGACTTCAGTTGGGTTCGATCACTGGAGGAGTTCGGCCACCGAATGAGTTCGGCTACTAAGGAGAGAATTTTTGGTTAAAACTTTTTTGTGATCATCGGTTGCATTAGGTCAGGCACCAGGCCGAATTTCGATGGGAGCAGGATTTATCCCCAACAATAGTCCCTCACTCCCAAGTTCGAAACTCAAAAGAATGGAGTACAAAAAGGGGCAACTGCTGAAGTCCTCTTCAGGGCTCTGCACCAGCTTAGGTTGAATCTCGGGGGAGATCTTATCACCAGCTAGGGTTGATGTCAAAATTAAAACTCGAAAGAGATCTCATCTTCAACCAAGGTTGAAGGAGATTTTTTTCTCCTATCGACGTAGAAGCTCGGGAAAGATCTTATCTCCAGCAGTCAAGATTGAAGAAGATTTTTTCTCCTATCGACGTAGAAGCTCGGGGGAGATGGAGTCAAGATTGAAGGAGATTTTATCTCCTATTCATAGAGACTCCTATTGATCTAGAGAGAAGGTGGAGCTCAGGAGAGATCTCACCTCCAGCAGTCGAGGTTGAAGAAGATCTTATCTCCTGATGACGTAGAAGATCGAGAGAGATCTTATCTCCAGCAACCAAGGTTGAAGAAGATTTTATCTTCTGTTGACGTAGAGGCTCGGGGGAGATCTCATCTTCAGTAGCCGAGGTTGAAGGTGAAGCCGGAAGAGATCTTATCTCTAGCGACCAAGGTTGAAGGAGATCTTATCTTCTGTCGATGTAGAAGCTCGGGAGAGATTTTATCTCCAGCAATCGAATTGAGGTAAAGCTCGAGGAAGATCTTATCTCCAACAGTCGAGGTTGAAGGTAAAGCTCAGGGGAGATCTTATCTCCAGCAGTCGAGGTTGAAGGTAAGGCTCGGAGAGATCTTATCTCCAAGCAGCCAAAGTTGAAGTAAAGCTCAGAAAAGATTTATCTCAACAGTTGAGGTTGAAGGAGATCTTATCTCCTACTGACGTAGACTCTGAGCTCGAAAAATCTTATCTCCAGCAGTCGAGGTTGAAGAATATTTTATCTTCTACTGACGTAGGAGCCAAAGGAGATCTTATCCAACATCTTTATCAATCTTACTCAAAGCTCGGAGGAAGATCTTATCTTATAATAAAGCTCGGAGGTGAACCGAGGTTGGGAGCTCGGAAGAGTCTTATCCCAAACCGAGGTTGAAGGTAAAGCTGGAGGAGATCTTATCTCCAACAATAGTCCCCCTAGGTTCGAAGTTTGAAAGCTCGAGAAAAGGGAGTACATCTTTAGTAGCCGTGACTTTCAAGGAGATTCTTTTTCCTAGGCTCGTAGACCCATTCAGGTTGAAGCTCGAGGAAGATCTTATCTCAAGCAGTCCCGAGATCAAAGCTTGTTGCTTTATGCGGATGCCGAGCTCGTTGTGACGTTGGATTAGAACCTCTCTTGCAAACCAGGATAAGCTTCTATCTTTCCGTATTTGGCGTTGTTAGATTGTCATGGAAAATACTCATGTAAGGATTCATTCCATCGAGCTTCTTTCTCTCATTTATGTTTTTGGAAATGAACGAGGTCTTCTGACCTTACTCACATTAGGATGAGGTTTTCCTTCTGTTCCTAACGGACTGTAGGGAGCACATTAAGGGACCGTTGTCAGGGCCTCTCCTCCTCATCTCGTCTAAAATGAATGAAGTCTTCGGCTTTGCTCTCGTTAGGATGAAGGTTCTCCTTCTGTTCCTAACGGACTGTAGGGGCACATAAGGGCCATTGTCAGGGCCTTTTCCTCCATCTCATCTAAAATGAACGAGGCCTTCGGACTTTGCTTCTCGTTAGGATGGAGTTCTCCTTCCTGTTTCTAACGAACTATGGAGGCATATAAGGACCATTGTCAGGGCCTCTCCCTCCATCTCGTCTAAAATGAACGAGACCTTCGACTTCACTCTCGTTAGGATGAGGTTCTTCTCCTATTTCTAACGGACTGCGGTGGTATATAAGGACCATTGTCGGGACCTCTACCCCCATCTCATCTAAAATGAACGAGATCTTTGACTTTGCTAATGTTAGGATGAGATTCTCCTCTTGTTTCTAACATGACTGCTTTTAGTTGCTTCTTTTCTATCATCACATAATTTTTACACCAGAAAGTAATAATGCTAAAATCAAGATGTTTTATTAAGAAAAAATTACTGATAGTACATTCTCAAATTTTCTGAGTTCTAAGATCGTATGAGTATTGTTCCTCCGAACTCCTTCAGACGATAAGTCCCGGGCCGAACGATCTCTACCACTTCATACGGGCCTTCCCAATTTTGGATGAGCTTTTTCTGACTTTGAGGTCGAAAGATGGCAGCTCGTCGAAGCACTAAATCTTCCATTTTGAATGTTTTACTTCTGACTCTAGAGTTATAATATCGGGCCACCCTTCGCCTGTAGGCTATCATTCGGATCTGGGCTTTCTTTCTTTTTTTTTTCAGCAGATCGAGGTTGACTCTGAGGTCCTACGGATTATGTTACTCATTAAAGGCCACGATCCATACTGATGAAAGTTTAAGCTCGATCGATATTACTGCCTCCATTCCAAAGGTCAGGACGAAGGATGTTTCTCCAGTCGGCAATCTTTATGTAGTTCAGTATGTCCAGAGGATGTGGTAGAGCTCGTCCATCTAGGTCTCTTTTACTCTGTCGAGCCTTATCTTGATGCCTTATAGTAAAGTCCGGTTGGTCACTTCAGCTTCTCTATTTGCCTGCAGGTGAGCCATCGATGTGAAGTGGTGGGAGATGTTTAAGTTTTCACAGAACTTGGTGAATCTCGTCCTAGTGAACTATCATCCATTATCAGTTATGAGAGTTTGGGGCAAATCGAACCGACAGACTATAAATTTTCAGATGAAGTTCTGTATCTTAGCCTCGATAATTTTTGTTAGTGGTTCAGCCTTGACTCATTTAGTGAAATAGTCAATCACGATCAGGAGGAACTTTCACTGTCCAAACGCCATCAGAAAAGAGTCAAGTATGTCCATTTTCCATTGCGCAAATGGCCAAGATGCACTTAGCGGAGTAAGCTCGAAGGTCGGCTATCTTTGTACGTTTGCATTCTTCTGATAGCAGTCATATTTTTTAACATACTCCACGAAATCATGAAATAAGGTCGGCCAATAGTACCCTTATCGAAGTAGTTTTTGTGATAGGGATCTGGCTTCTACGTGGCTTTCATAAATTTTTTCGTACACTTTCCATAATGCAAAGTCGGCCTCTAAAGGTCGTAGACATCTTAGCAGTGGTAGCGAGTACGATCTTTTATACAATCTGCCCTCGTACAAAATATACCGAAAGATTTGATTCCTGAGTTTTCGAGCTTCTTTCGGATCATGAGGAAGGACTTCCTCCTTGAGGTAGGCGACCAACGGGTCAATCCAGCTCGGCTCGAGCTCCATCTGCAAAATGACTTGGAATTTCTCTAGGCTTGGGCACTTCAGAGTCTCCAAAAATGCTTCTTTGGATAGTTCAGCTAGAGTGAAGTGGCCAACTTAGAGAAAAGATCGGCTCTTACATTTTTTGCCCTTGGAATCTATCGAATGCCAAAACTGCCGAAGGTCAGAGTCAAATTCTTCACTTTCCCAAGATATTTCATCATGCTTTCCTTCCGTGCTTCGTAGCTGCCATTAATTTGACGACCACTAATTAAGAATCGCTGTAGATTTGAAGTCGATCTATTTTCAATTTTCTTGCTATTTTTAATCTGACGATCAGCACTTCATATTCGGTCCTATTATTAGTCGTAGAAAATTCAAAGTATAGCGCGTACTCGATGACGACTCCCTCGGAGCTCACTAAGACCAACCCCATACCTGCTCCAATGGAGTTGGATGAACCATTCACATACAGAGCCCAAAAGCCTTCGAAAAGATTGGCACTTTCCTCGGAGAGGTTCGACCGCGATAGTAGGACGCCGATCTCATTTTATTCAAGCTCGACTTTAGCTAGAATAGTACATTCTACCATAAAATCTATCAATATCTGAGCCTTGATCGATAGTCGAGGTTGATAGTTGATGTCAAATTTCATGAGCTCGATCGCCCATTTTACGATTCTTTCGAAAGCATCCGTTCGATGAAGAACTGCTTTTATTGGTTGGTCCATGAGGATCGTTATGGTATGCCTCTGAAAGTAAGATCGAAGTCTCCTGACAATAATTAGAAGAGAGTAAGTCAATTTTTCTAGCTTAGAGTACCTGATCTCCGCATCCCTCAGGATCCGACTTACGTAGTAGACCGATCGCTGTATATTCATTTCTTCCTTGATTAGGACTACCGTTAGGACCATCAAAGAGACTACTTGGTACAAAAATAATTCTTCTCTAGATTCAGACTTTGCTAGTAATGGAGATGAGTCGAGGTAGTTTTTAAGCTCCTCGAACGCCCATTGGTACTCCACCATCGAGCAGAAGTTTTTTGATTATCTGAGAACTCGAAAGAAGGGTATGCATCGTTCAACCGATCTTGAGATGAAGCAATTTAGGAATGCCACTTTTTCAGTCAGGCGCTGAACTTTTTTGATCATTTTTGGAGCAGTCATCTTCTGAATGGCTCAAATTTTCTTGGAGTTTGCTTCAATCCCATGCTTCGATACCATGAATCCTAGAAACTTTTCAGAGATCACACCAAAGGTGCACTTGGTTGGATTCAGTTTCATCTTATGCTTTCTAAGTGTGCCGAAGGTCTCTTCAAGGTCAACGAGATGGTCTATAGAAGCTCGACTTTTGACGAAGATGTCATCCACGTATTCCTTCATGTTACAGCCGATCTGCTCTTTAAAGATCTTGTTGACTAGACGCTGGTATGTTGCCCCTGTATTTTTGAGTCCAAAGGGTATGATTCTGTAACAATAAAGACCATAGTCAGTAATGAAAGTAGTTTTCTTCTCATCCTCAGGTGCCATCCGTATCTGATTATAATCGAAGAAGGCATCCATGAAGGTGAGGAGCTCATGGTCCGAGGTTGCGTCCATCAGTTGATCAATTCTGGATAGAGGGTAGCTATCTTTTGGACAGATCTTGTTCAGCTTTTTGAAGTCTATGCACATCCTCCACTTATTGTTCGTCTTTTTGATGAGGACTACGTTTGAGATCCAGATCAGATAATTAACCTTTCAGATGAATCCAGCTTTGAGGAGCTTGCCTACTTCTTTGACAATTGCTTTCTACCTCTTCGGGGCATGGTGGTGCATCTTCTCTTTTATCGGTCGATGCTTCGGATCAACAGCTAGCCGATATTTCATGACCTCGACGTTAATTTCTGGCATATCCGTTGGGATCCAGGCAAAGACGTCTGCATTTTTTCTGAGGAAGGTAACAAGTTGCTCCCGAACCTCATCTCCTAAATTGGAGCCGATCTGCACCGCATGCTCCACATTTTCATCATTTAAGGATACAGAGACAAGGTCCTCCATAGGCTCGTCCCACTCCTCAGTGAGATCATCGTGGACATTCAGTCCATCAACAGGATAAGGATCGGACCGTTCTTTCTTATGTAGAGTGATTGAGTAGCAATGCCTCGCCAGAGCCTGATCTTTCTTGACCTCTTCGATCCCATGACTTGTCGAAAACTTCATCTTCAAATAATAGGTTGATACCACCGCCCGAAGTGCATTTAGATCAGATCGATCGAGAATAGCATTATAGGTGGATGGAGTTCTTACGACTAAAAAATTGACCTATGCCTTAGCCAATTTCGGATGTTGTCCTGCAGTCACAGCCAAAATTATTATGCCCTCAACTAGTACGGCATCGCTAGTGAAGCCTATCAACGAAAAGTTCATAGGCCCCAAGCGATCATCAGGTAAGGACATTTTCAAAAAAGCATCATAAAATAATACGTCGATCGAGCTTTCATTATCCACCAAAATACGGCGTACATTATAGTTGGCAATGTTTAAAGAGATTACAACGGCATCATTGTGCGAAAATTGGATCCCTTGGGCATCTGTCTCGGTAAAAATCATAGGTTCCTCAATCCTTCGTCTCTTCATCGATCCCTCGGATCTGCTGGCCTCTCTTTGCTAAAGTCCCCCAGAGATAGTGTTAATGACATCGAGAGACGGTCGATCTTCTTATTGATCCTTTCTTCTTGGTGGTTCAGATTGTGGTAACGCCCTCGGTCGATCTTCCTGTCCTTCAGGCCGTCTTCGTAGAAATCGATCAAGTCTACCTCGTCTGACGAGCTCCTCGATCTCATCTTGGAGTTAGATACATTCCTCAGTATCGTGACCGTGGTCACGATGATAAAGACAGAACTTATTGGGATTGCACTTGTTGGGGTGAGAATGCATCCTCTCTAGTCTCGACAGTTGCTCTCTGATTTCCATCAGCACTTGAATTTTCGAAGCATTAAGGGGGTTGTAGTTGTAAAATCTTCGTTGGAGAGAACCACGGTGCACCCTTTCGTCAGGACTTCCTTGCCTCCAAGCTCGGAGGGAGTTTGGATTCGCTTGTGCTCAGAAGGAGTCCGAGAACGCGGTCATGCTTCACTTGGCTTTCCTTCTTCGATAAGCCTACCCGGCCCATCGATTCGTTGCTTACCAAAGGCTTCATCGTCCTTGGCCTTGAAGGCCTCTTCAGTTCGAGCATAACCTTCAGCTCGAGCTAGCATGTCGGTAAAATTTTTGGGATATTTTTTTTTCAAGAAGAACAGCAAATCATCCTTCTAGAGGCCATCCTTGAGAGTGACCATGGCGACTGATTGGTCCAAGTTCTAAACCTCTAATGCGACAGCATTAAATTGGATGACATAAGTCTGGATGGATTTCTCCTCCTTCTACTCAATGATCATCAAAAATTTTAAATCTCAGTGCGGACGTCGACTACTGACGAAGTGAGCTACAAACTAATGGCTCATCTGATCAAACGATAAGATGGTACTCAGCTTAAGCACCGAGTACTAGTTCCCGGTGGCTCCCTTGATGGTGGATGGAAAAGCCCAGTACAAAATAGCATTTGGCACGCCATGGAGCAACATCATTATTCAGAAGGCCTTCAAATGGTCCATCGGATTGGTGGTTCCATCGTAACTCTCAAACTATGGGAGTTTGAAGTTTGGCAGGATCGGTTCCTACATAATTCTCTACGAAAAAAGAGGGTCAGTACAATATCATTACCATGCGAGGAGGGAGTGTGACGGAGCTCTTCGATTCGTTGGCTCATTTCTAAGAGCCTTTGATCCAAAAGATCTTCACGATCGTTGATCTCCAAGATTTTCTGGTGGAACGGATGTGAAGCTTCCCCCTAAGTCAAGTCATGGTCCGAGCAGGGGCCCTCCATCCTCTACTTCTCTTTTTTGGAGATCAGAGGTCGGGTAGCCCAAGTTGGCCATTCTCAGATCGGACCACGGGGCTCCAGAGTATTCTACACCGATCAAACTGGTACTGGAGCCTGCCGATGTATGGCCTGCATTGCCTCCATGAGGCCACGAACCTGCTGGACCAGCAGGTTGAACTGCTTCACATCTATCGCGGCTACAGATGGAGGCCGTCGATCGTTGGGTCGAAGCTCTCCTAGAAGGCATTCTTTCTTGAGGAAGAACTCTAGAAAGAAAGAAGAGAGATCTCTAGAGAGGGAGGAGAGAGATCGTCGTTGAGCACTTCTTTAAGAACAAGAAAACCTCAAAAATAGAGGGCCCTTCCTCTAGCGCTAATTCTGTTGGTGCAGAATTTGGTTGACGCCAGACCGAGCTGGAGTGGAGGAGAATGAGGTCGCCGTCGATGACCTGCAAAATAAAGTCCTATCTAAAGTCGGTGGTGGTGGCTCTAGCAGGATCCTCCGACGATCAAGTCAGCTCTTCTAGTCAATAGAAATGGAGTACTCAGGAGAGAGTTCGGCAGAGTTTAGAGGGAGGGAGGAGAGCTTAGAGAAATCATATCTAGAGGGTCTCTTTTTATGGACGCCTATAGCAGATTGATGATGACAGCCAGATCATCTGGTAGTAGGCCATGTGGGGTTTGCTACGGAGAGAGAGAGGTGTCGCCAGACTGATAGGGACGGCCATATCGTCTGATCGTGAGCCGCATGAGATTCACTATAGAGAGAGAGGTATCGCCAGATTGGTAGTGACGACCATATCGTTCGATCGTGGGCTGCATGAGATTTATTACGGAGAGAACGATATCGTCAGACCAATAATGGCAGCCATGCCATCTAGTAGAAGCATGCATTCGAAGTCCGACTGAGCTGGAGGAGTCCGACTGTAAGAGTAATTCGAAATGAGGTTGGCTTCTATAGGAATCTGACTGAAGGAGAAGTCTAGAAGAAGTTCGACTCCTGAACTCCTACGAAAATTCGACTAAGGAAGAATTTTAGAAGTAGTCTAACTCTTGGAGGAATCTGGCTACAGAAGCTATCCAAAAGGAGTTCAGCTCCTGGAGGAGTTCGAACTGCAGGAGTGATCTAAAGAAGTTCGGCTCTTGGAGAAATCTGACTGAAGGAGAATTCTAGAAGGAATCCAACTTTTGAATGAACCCGGCTGTAGGAGCAATCCGGAAGAAGGTCGGCTCTTGAAGGAGTCCAACTGTAGAAGCGATCTGGAAAGAGTTCGATTCCTGAAGAAATCTAACTGAAGAAGAATTCTGGAAGGAGTCCTGCTCCTGGAGGAATCCGGCTGCAAGAGCCATTTGGATGGAGATCGACTCCTGGAGGAGTCCGACTGCAAGAGCGATCCGAAAAGAGTTCGGCTTCTGGAGGAATCCGACTGCAGGAGCAATTCGAAAGAAGGTCGGCTCCTGGAGGAGTCCAATTGTAGAAGCGATCCAAAAGAAGTTTGACTCCTGCAGAAGCTCGACCGAAGAAGGATCCGAAGGAAATTTGACTCCTACAGAAATCCAACTGAAGGAGGATCCGGAGGGAGTTCGACTCCCGCAGAGGCTCGATCGAAGGAGGATCTGGAGGAAGTTCGGCTTCCGCAGAGTTCGATTGGGTTCGGCCACTGGAGGAGTTTGGTTAGGTTCGGCCACTGAATGAGTTCGACTGTTGGAGAAAAAAATTTTGGTTAAAGCTCTTTCATGATCATCAGTTGCATTAGGTCAGGCACCAGGTCGAACTTCGATGAGAGCAAAATTTATCCTCAATAGTAAGATTAGAACTGAAGTTTATAGATTCGAAACTTCGAGCAGCTTCTTTAGGAAGGGAATATAAAAAGTATTGCACAAGCCGTTTTTCTTTTTCATGGATAACTATCTATTTTTGAGAAAATTAATGGATAACTTTCTTTGTATGGCCACTGCTCTATTTAAGGTTAAGATAAGTTTAGATAATCCAAACCTACCATGTTCCCACATAGATCAGCTTTATTTAAGGTTAAAATATATGATCCCTTTGCCATGAGAGGCCTAATCATCCGAAAATTAACTAAACCAATTCAGATATGCATTTCTAGGCCTGTATAAATATAAGTCAACCACATCAAATATTAAATAGGATCCATCTCCCTTGTATTTTGACCCAATTGTGGATCGTGGCCTCGGTAGATCAAATCTTACCTAATCTCAAGTAGCCTTTCCAACAACGCGTAAACTTACTGATAGACCGTGAAGAAAACTAACACCTTTTTCTAATTTTAAGTTCCTTAGGAGGCAATACAAAATAAAGTAGTGTTAATTTTTACCGATGTAATCCGACAATCTCGGTCGCTTATAATTTATAAATCACAGCAAGTACCCCGCGAGCGAAGAACAATTGGAGTACAGAGTTCCGTCGGATCATCGTAACCAAATCCGTTTCGAAACCCCTTGCGCCCATCGAGAGCGAACGGAGATACGTCGCCTGTCTTTCGCCTCCTCTCTTTCCCTCGAAGCTTCAAATCTTCTCTCCCTCTCCCTCGCTCTCGATGCCAAGAATCCTCGCGACAACGACGACCTGTTCCTTCTTCTTCTGAGACGAGCGAAGGGCGGCTGAGGGAGCTCCGATCTGGTCGACGGAGGAGGGCAGGAAGGAGGCGGCGGCGGCAGCGAGGCGGAAGCGGTGGTTTTGGAGGAGGAGGAGGAGGAATGGCGTATAGGGCGGACGACGACTATGATTACCTCTTCAAGGTGGTGCTGATCGGAGACTCGGGGGTGGGGAAATCGAACCTGCTATCCAGGTTTACGAGGAATGAATTCAGCCTCGAGTCGAAGTCCACCATCGGCGTCGAGTTCGCCACCCGGAGCATCCACGTCGACGACAAGGTCATCAAGGCCCAGATTTGGGACACCGCCGGCCAAGAAAGGTCCGAATTTTTCTTTCCTCGGTCTCCTCTTTGCCTGCTCCATCTAGATCGGATCTCGTCGGTTCGGGGGTTAACTTCCATTTTATTAGCTTTTTTTATTTTTAGTTTGATTGGTTTTGGATGCCATGGGTTCAGATCGGGCACGAGGTGTGAGTTAGTTTCCAAGATCCATCAATTTCTTGATGTTTTGGTGGAATTTTAGGGTGCTTTTTGTCATTTCTTGTTTGAAAATTTCTGTTTTTCTTGGTATTGCTGGTGTTCTGTACGTGGTTTGCTCTGTTGGAATTGTAATTGGTTTCGGAATTCTTTCGGTTCAATTCTGAGGGCTGGAAAAATTGCAATCAGATCTGATGTCTGTCTTGCTTTGAAAATTAGGATGGTATAACCTGATAGGAGCATCCCCTTGATGTTTTTATGTTGTATAACTAATATGTGGTGTTGTATAACTAATATGTGGTGCACTTGATAGTGGCATGTTTGTGTCAAACTGATCAATTAAGAGCCAAAAAGTGATACGGAAGGGTGGAAGGGAAAGGGGATTTATCGCTTCAGGATGATGAGCCTCGATCATCTCTGAAGAATTTCTTTTTGTTCTCATTGAATTCAATGACTTTCTTTGCCCTTAGCCATATGAGGAACACCTACCAAAGTAAGTAATCACCATCTCAACCCTACTCTATGTGCATAGTTCTATAGAATCTAAATATTTCTCCATTTATTCTAAAAATACTAGTAAGTGCTTACTTGAAACATGAAAATAGCCTCTCCACATGCAGGGATAAGGTTGCATACATCTAACCCTTCCTAGACCCCACATTAGCAGGAGCCTCATGCAATGGGATGCCCTTGTTTTTAAATAGCTTGCTTGAAGCACCACCCTTCCATGAATTGGCCTTGTTTGGCTGGCTCGATACTCAATCTAGCAACCAAGAGCCTGGCATTGTGTTAAAGGTGATGCATGGTGATCATTTAGAAGGATTTCTTAATTGTATTAGGGTGTAATCCTGATCTTTATTGGCAACCAAGTCCGACAATAGTAATCGGTGGTTTTGGATCCTAGCTATTTCTAATTGCTGACTTGCTGTCTTTAATTATGTGTGCTTTAGGAATGCTATCATTCTTGGGAATGTTGTAGAAGTCCTTAATGAGGAAAATAAATTGTAAATAACATGAAATTTTGTAAATTTGAAGGCTTGATTTTCAATTGGGCTCCTTATGCAACCTGAACCCCAAAAAGATGGAGTTTCTTCTCATTTGATTTTTCAGTTGCTTATTCCCCCTTCAGCAGTCTTATTCTGTTCTTTGAAAAACAAAGCAGTTTTCCCTCAAATAAGAATCAAAAAATGGTTTAAATACAAAAATCAAATTAAATCCTGATTGGCTAATTGTTTGCTTGTAATCCCTGTTGTTACATTACAACAACTTGTAAATGCATTTAAACTGGCTGGCTATGACTCAGTGTCAATTTTATTTAATACTGTGGAGAACTTCGATTATGTTTATGATGAAAGATTGGTCTCATTTTGACAATGGTGGTGGAAGAATATTCTTTTTTCTTCATTGTCATACTTCCAAATCTCTTATATTGCTTTGCATGAAGTACTTCGATTTGATCATTCCTTGCTTGTTTCCTTTTCCATCTTCAGCTAGGTTAAAAAATCATATTAAGATGTATATGTCTTTCATTGAAATAAATGAAGAAAGAAATGGTATGTGCACTTAGCATTTAATTGTTGAGATAAGGTAACTTTTATCAAAAAATAATTAAACATAAAGATCTCAATGTACCTGTGAAAAAAATAAGAAAAAATATAGTAGAAAATTTTATTCATGTTAAACCATCATATTTTATAATGTCAAGTTAATTTCATATTTTTGAAACCTTGAATTTTATTAAATGCTTCTTCTTTTCTAGAATAATCAATTACACAAATTGCAGTAGCACTCCTACAAATTTCTCCTCCCCTCCATCAACTCTGACCATGCAACTTAGATGTCTAAACTCTGATGAATGATCATACATTAGACATTCTCAAAGAAGGTGTGAGGGATATAACATCCGTGACTTGAAAATTTAAGTTGACATAATCAGATGATTAAGAAGTATCTTTAAGTTTAATAACTAGGATATAGCATGAAGAAAGATGAATAGAGGATCTATGCGATACTCCTTGATATGTTATATTTGATGTGCTTATGTTATACTTGGTGATGCCATAGAATTCTCAGTTTGATTTGATGCATAGTGATGAGTTGTTATCAATTACAAGGGTTTGGCACAACAATAAAATACAGAAACTAGTCATGTTATGTGTTAGACACTGGGCACATGTTTTGACCAAGCTGTTTTGTCAACACGTTCACATTTGAGTGGATTTGTATTCTTGAAATAGTGCTGTATGGAGGTTTTATGCATGAAATCTAAATTTATCTTATATTGTCTTATATGTATGAGCGTATAGTTCTGTTATTTTCATTAGCTTATAGTTTTGTTATTTTCCAAATCCTTGTATTGGCTAGATATTTAAGCATTTCAGAAAAATTGATTTGTCACTTTTTTCTAAAAGGGATTTTTAGTTCTAGATCCTTAAAATGTTTTATTTGATGTTGTTATGTTATACTTGGTGATGCCATAGAATTCTTAGTTTGATGCATGGTGATGTATTATTATCAATTACAAACAACTATTTTTGAATGCAAAGTGGGGGTGTAATTTCAATGCAAGTTAGGCTTAAGGGTCTGACATGTCAATATTGGAAAAATACAGAAACTGGACATGTTATGTGTTAGACATTAGGCACTTGTGTTTTGACCAATCCGTTTTGTCAACTTTCACGTTTGAGTTGATATGTATTTTTGAAAATTGCGGTATTAAGGTTTTATATGGGTAAAACCTAAATTTATCTTTTACTATCTTATATGTGTTGGCTTATACTTCTGTTATTTTCATTAGCTTATAGTTCTATTATTTTCCAAATCCCAGTATTGTATTGGCTAGATCCTTAAACATTTTTAAAAATTTAATTCATCATGTTTTTCTAAGAAGCGAACTAGGGCGAGCTTAAAGAAAGAAGTCATTTGGAAGCAAGGTTCTAAGTGCCGGTGGGATGGGGGGTGTCCTAACCATCCCATCCTGTTCCTGTGAGAAAATAGGACCAAGATAGGGTTGGGGCTCCAAAACTCATCCATGCAGGAAGAAAAGAGGAAAGAAAGAAAGGAAGAGAAGATAAAAAGAAGGAACAAATGAAAGGAAAGAAGAAGAAGAAAAAGGAAAGAAAGAAAAGAAGGGAAAAGTATAGGAAAGAAAGGAAGGAGAAAAGGAAGAAAGAAAAAAGAAAGAAGAAGGAAAAGGAAAAGGTAAAAACAAACAAAAGAAGGGATAAGAAAAAGAAAAAAGAAAAGAGAAAAGGTAGAAGAAAAAGAAAAGAAGGAAAGAAAAAAAAAGGAAGGAAAGAAGAAAAAAGAAAAGAAGGAAGGAAAGAATAGGAGAGAGATAAAGGATATCTACCGAGATACATGATCAGGACAGCTGTTGGAACAGAGTGGGACAACAGGATGTCTCATTCCATGGAGAAACTTGGACACCCGCATCCTATGGAATTTAAAACCTCGCTTGGAAGTGTTAAACAATAACAAAGAAGTGGATCTGGAAAAACATTTTGATGTTTTCCATCCAAGAAAATAAGAGTTGGTTGGAAAGCAGAACCTAAAATCTATTTTTTCTCATATAGTAGATCTAACATGTAAAATGCTCTTTGTGCTTCTTTGTAAGGCCCACCAATCAAGAGGAGAATTACTCGAGCATGTATGCAGTTTTCATGCTTATCTATTATAGACAAGTTGAATTTTTCTTTAAATAATTTGAAGCTATGGAGAAATGAATGGACATGAACATCATTGTTTGAGAAAAATTTTTGGGATTGCTAGGAGGAAGAATGGCTTGGGTTTCTTAGTGGGTGTTTCAGAATGGACATGCATGCATAACATGTCAACTTGAGGTAAGTCTCATTTAGCACAAGCAAATGATCTCCAGATGATTTGCTGAAATTAAATGTTACTTTGGATGGTGTCAAATATGTCCAACACAAATCAGTGCTAATTAAGATTGATTGGGTTCTGAAATTCTGAGCTACATCTCTTTATATAGGCCAATTTACTGTCATTCAGTCTTCTGACAGTTACCTTCATTATCAGCCAATCCTCACATTCTTGTGATTTATTGACTTACAATACTATTAATTTAGTGACATTATCTTCCTACATGTGGTTTGTTGACAAATCGTGTTCATTTATTTCTGTTGCAATAGATACCGAGCTATCACAAGTGCATATTATCGAGGTGCTGTTGGTGCACTCCTTGTCTATGATGTTACTCGTCACGTCACGTTTGAGAATGTGGAAAGATGGTTAAAGGAGCTTAGGGATCACACAGATTCCAATATTGTAATCATGCTTGTTGGGAATAAAGCTGATTTGCGCCACCTTAGGGCAGTCTCAACTGAAGATGCAAAGGCTTTCGCTGAGAGGGAGAGCACCTTCTTCATGGAGACATCTGCTCTGGAATCAACGAACGTGGAGAATGCCTTCACTGAAGTGCTCACTCAGATATATCGTGTAGTCAGCAAGAAGGCACTTGATATTGGCGATGATCCAGCAGCATTGCCTAAGGGACAAACGATTAATGTGGGAACCAAGGATGATGTATCTGCTGTGAAGAAAGTTGGTTGCTGTTCAGCTTAGGTCTGGGAAACAAGGTAGTTGATTTTGTGATCTAGGGAAACTCGGGGGAATTTTGAATGCTGCCAGACCTGTTGATACAAGGATGTTGTTGGGATGACACTTAAAAGATGCTTCTCGCACAAAGTTTTGCTGGTCATGACATGGTTCGAGGAGGTTTAGATTTTGCCTGAGATGGCTAAAGATTAGGATTTCATATTTGCAGTTTGTTATTTTGTTGCATTCAGACTATTGCTTCTCATTCGATATTGCTATTACTTTTGGTCCATACAAGCTTCTGTTGCATTCAGTTATTGGATTTGGGATACCCTGTACTCATTAAAATTTGTCTATGGCTAAATTATTTGGTTGGTCACTTGGCTTTTTATTCCCCATTAAATAATTGACACATTTCAGTTGACTTGAGTTTCGTTTACTGCTTGCTAGATGGAAGTTTGCTTTTGTATCTTTGAATCGTAAAGTCGTATGAAACTTGATGCTTGATTATGCTCTATTAAATTTTCCAAATAAAGCTGATTATTTCGTATGAAATCAGAGTTTTGCTTTTGTATCTTTTATCTCTCTGCTGCAAATGATAAGATTTGGTTGGAAACGATTCATAAGATTATTTTGAAGGTTACCTGAACAAGTATGAATTGATCAAACCATTGCAGCTGGAAGATGTTTAGGAAGGAAGGAGAAGCTTGAGATTCAACAGGGTAGCTTTTTCTAAGTTACTGCAAAATCTTGAAACCTTACCGCGGTCTGTCCTGCCCAGCCCTGGTTTAGCCCTTTGCTTGGTATAAATTACTATTGCTTGTTAATTTAGGCCAGGAAAAATAGAGGTAACGTTTAAGAACTCATATTTTTGAGGTCTGATGTTTTCCAGTATTTATTTTTAAGCACAGAAAAGTGGTGTTCAGGTTCAAGAAGTCATATTTGAGGTCTGATGTTTTCTGATATTTTATTGGATATATCCAAGGGAAATTACCAAAAGGTAGCTATGTCAGTTGGCCAAACCTGAAGATCGTAATCTTCTCCGGTACCAGTCTAATCTCACTTAACCCAGACCCATTCACTTGAATGGAGATGGTAACCTCCACCACCTCCTTCCCTCGCCTACATAACCATGCAAGCCTGAAAAAGAATTTATCAAATTGAAATAGACTGAGGACCTCCATTCAAACAGAGAAATGGGCAGTTTAGTTTAAATTTGGGGGCTAAAGCTCTTGTTTATGATGACAGCAAATTACTCTGAGCCTACCCTCAAGATCCTTGAACCTGTCACTGAAGAAACATTGCAATCTGTAAATTTCTAAAGCAATGTAGACATTCTCTCTTCTATAACAAAACTACATTTTGATTAGCTTGGCTTTGCTTAAGGGTGGGAGTCCATTTAGTTGATGAGCAATCATGATCATTAATGCGCATCATACATGCCCTGCACCAGTAGCTAACTACTAGCTACCAATCCACCAGATTCTTAGCTGTTGGCAGACCCATACATCTGTCTCTCGCTGCCCACCATTAAGCAATGAACTCAAAGCAGTCTCGCTGGCAATGGGCTGGATGCATATTGCCTATCTTTTAGTCATGCATGAAACATCGGATATAGGAAATATCGTTCTGCAATTGAACAAAATAATTTCATTTTGCTTTTATACAGTTAAGGAGCAAAGTTCACCCTCTCAACTAAAAAGGCCATTAAATGATGTGAGGAGCAGAATGATCCACCACGCCTATTTACAAAATTAAACTAAATGAGTTTCTTAAGCATATCGATTAATTTGACTGCTCCAAACCTCCTCATCCATCTTTTCTTTTCGTGGTCAAAGCTGATGCTTTGCAAATTGGGCACAAGTTCTTTACCAACAACCATTGCTTTATGCAGTCAGCACGGTAGTTGTGACCACAATCCAGTATTCCTATCCTCTCTTTTCCATCATACTCAACCTGCAAACCCAGAAAACTATCAATTATCAAATATGAAGAAGAAGCTAAATTCACTGAGATGGAAGGTGCTGAGTTGTACAACTCTGTCTGAGGTCCTACAAATGATTAATTTGACTGCAGGACAGCACTGTTTTGAACTCAGCTTACTAGGATACTCATACTTTAATTTGGTGCAGTAGCATATTTTCAACCCCTAAAGCTGGTTTATTAGCACTCAAAAACTTCTACAATTCAGTATACCAAGGATTTGGGGGTACCTTTCCAACTTCCAATTATCTCTAACAATGTTTACATTAGAGATAGACGCATTTCAGCCATTTATTTTTTTATGCCTCTACCCTGCCAACTGGACTTGCTAAGATTCTTGGCAAGTCTTTCCATTGCCATGGATTCATTGGCCATGGATAGATCAAGTTCAGTCATAAAATGTTCTCCCAATTTAATGGATAGGGCTTGCTGGTTATGTTCACCACAGGTAACCATATTAGTGTTTCAAGAAAAAGGACCTGGCATATGATGCAAGCTTCATTCTCTGGAGCAAATTTGTGAGACTGGTTTGGCAGTAAGGACATTCGTGGACCATGAATAATTGTCTTTAGATTCTTTAAGATGAATTCTTCTGTTAAGCCAGTGTTGACATCTCCAATCTGCTCTTCCAAGGCTAGAAGTTCCTGTAGTGGTTCCAGAGACAGTTACATATTACAAAAACTACTAGTGACAAATCCAAGTTTGCAATGATTCTGCAATGCCACTGGCTATAGTTTCTGTGTTTCAAATGCAAGGTTTGGTACCTCTTCAAATGCATCATTAACCATATAAATGTAAACGTATTGAAGAATTTAAACACCGCAACAGATTAAGTTCGTTGCAGGTGCAAAAAGCCCCATAAACCACAAAATTCATATACCTCATAAGACATGCCATCGATGTCCAGTCGCATATCATGATGCTCATCAACAATGTTTCTTACTCCAAATACCCCTGAGAGTTCCGCAAAACCTGGATCCTGCATGAACCACTAAAGCTGAAAATTAAGTTTTCACCATTCCTTAAGGGTAGAAAATAAAATGTGGGGCTTAATTATGTTGCATGAAGCATGGCAATAATTCTGAAGATTAGCCATCCAGTTATGAGACTGGTTACAAGGTTCACAGCATGTTGGCTAAGTCAACATGGACCATAGCTTGCAGAAATCTGGGTTTGCCAGAGATAAGGACTCATGAGGGCCACCTATGCAATAATCAAACATGTTTTTGGAAACATTTTTGCTTTCACTCATTTCATCATGGGTGTGTTTTCTTTAACATAGAACTCCCTCATATCAGCCATTCCCCTGCACTTCAAGCTTCAAAAAAAAAAAAAAAAAAAAAAAGGAAAAAAGAAATATCTAATAACATGATTTTCTCTGCTAGTTCCATTAATTCTTAAAGGACTGATGTTTCAGAGTTGGACAAACATGTATACATTTAAAAGTCCGTGTCATGTACCCCAAAAAACAAAGGTACCAAAAAAGGTTATCTGTTAAAGGATCCTTTATATAGCAGTGGGAAGTATCCACCTCTGCATGCCCTTGTTATCAGTGCGCCAAAAAAGAACCTTGCTTTTGTTTCCTTTCTGACAGATGCCACAAATGAAATATTATGTGGCTGTTCAGAAATGGCCTCTACATCTTAATCTTGTCTTCCCAAGATCTCAATTGCCAGAACTTGATAGGGCAAAACAATTGCGCATCACTTCTTTACATCCTATCCCAACAGGAACCAGATAAAATATAGCTAACGTTTAGAATTTAAGCAAAATAGGAGTAATTTCATATAGTTTCACTTTCATCTTTTATATCTCTAGACATGCCAGACAATTGAAAGAAAGGACAGGAGATATGCACCCAAAAGGAAGGACAGGATATAATTAAACCATGAGAAACTTGGGAAACAAAGTGCAAAACGAAATAAAATAAAATAAAATGAGCAGAATGGATGTTTCCAATAAATTATATATTTTAATGACAATTCCTTGGCATCCTTCGAGCAATAACAGTTGGATCTCTTCCATATTTCCAAATTTCATTATTATAATGCTGAAGAAAGCATTCAAAAGTATTTGAGCTGATAACTGGATGAACCCATATGCATTTTATGCCATGTCACCCTAATGCCGAATAATAGGAAGCAGAAAATGAAAGAGAAGAATCACCTCCGATGTTAGGATCCTTACATTTTCATAGCTAACTTCTGGAGTTGCCTGGACTAGCTGCCAAGAAGGCCTATAGACCTGTTCAGCATTTGATGGGAAGAATAGGAATCTGGAACCTGAAAGGAGACTGTTGCTAGAATTTGGATTGTTGGGGTGCATGTTGCTAAGCATATGCTGGTAAGGAGCAGCCAGTATTCTAGCATGATGGCTATGACTCTGTATTTGCATGTTTTGTACAGGCTGTGGACGTTGCTGAAAATAAGGCAAAGATGCAAGGCACAAATTGGATGAGATTTCCTGGTATCCTTGGCCGCCCATATTTGCCATCTCAACAGCCCCTAAACTGACAGATCTACCTATCAAAAGCAGGAAAGTCTTGGTTAAAATAGAGTCTTATATATGAGAAAAATTCGGTTTAAATTATACACATATATATATGTGTCTTTAGAGAAATCTTCTTCTTACACACGCAGGCACGCAATCTCTTACAGAAAATCCATGGGATAAAATGGATGTGGCATACAGACCACCCATAGCAAAAAAACTGAATACACTTTAGTGTCTAAACATAACATAAATTAGGCAGGCAAAACAGCAAATCTTGCCACCATTATATATACAAAGGTGATGCCTTCATGAAGGATAGTAGTTGACCAATACTCATTGATCATGATAGAGCTTGCTGAAAATAAAGTGCTTAGTGCTTACCATGCAAATTGGGCATTGTGTATGCATAGTTGCAATTGGAACTTCCCCCATTAGAAATGTTATTTCCAGCCTGTGCCACCCATGCATTACTGGCAGGATGATAGGACTGGCCCATATAATTCCCTGGAAGTAAATAGTTAAAATGATGTTCAGATGCAAATTCAGGCTGAATACTGAAGGAACTAGATCTGTTCCTCACACTTCTAATAGACCCTTCCATGCTTGGTAAAGTTCTATTAACTTGATACTCGGATGAATTTGAAGTTGAGGGATCCAACATGTTAACAGCAAATCCATATGGCTCCTCCCAATGTGTCTGTCTAGGATTTTGAGAGAGATATCGAAGATAAATTTGAGCTTGCAGAGCCATTGGCATGGTAGAAGTTTCCTCGAATTGCTTCTGTATTTTTTCTTTTGCAGGATCCTCTCACACTTTGAGAAAAATGATTACTTCTACCATACTCATCCACACTAATTCCAATAGCCTGGTGATTGATGAAAGGTGGCAGCTGATTGGCAGAACCAATATTCTGAGGGGCAGGGGAAGATGAAGGAAAAATACAATGACCATAAAAGTTTGTCCAAGCAACAGCACCTACATCAAGATTTGGGACTGGGTGACAATTTTGAGTATTACCATACTGGTTCCCATGATAGATGCTTCCATGAGGATGATCTAGAAATTGATGGCAATCAAGATCTGCTGCATTTCCTGAAGCAGACAGTGCCAGATGTATATTTTGGCTAGCGTAGTCAAGAATGTTGCCTTGAAGAATGCAGTGATCAGGATGAAGTTGACTATAGCCTGGCTCTGCTTCCAGATCAAGCATCTGATGAGTGCATATTGTGTCTCTCTGTCCCATATGTGCAATATAGCTTTTTGCACATCCACAGCTTAATGATTGATACTGGTATTCATTGCTGGACATCAATCACTGCTTACAGAAACAAGTTTAAATGAAACAAGAATTAGTGAAATTTACTAAAATGCTTAAAAGATAATTATCAAGATGGAATCTGTAACATGATTGGATGTAAAAGGCATGTTTTTGATGACTTGCATATAATATAGAGACAACAGATGCATATTTTAAAAAACATACAATATGAACGCATGAAGGATTTTCATGAGACAACCATTGGACATGAAGTTATAATGGAAAAACAATACAACGAAGAACCAAAACAATGGAGAAGCAACCTATAGCCCTCAAATGTCTCATTCACTGTAACATTAACTTTCACAATATCAAAAACAAATGTTTTGCCTAGTGTTTAGTGGCTAACTGCTGAAATAAACACTCTGGGATATCTTCACAATGGATGCAGCCACACAAATGGTTAGCCATGCAACTTTTGATCTCTCAAATTCTAATATCTTAGTCTCCTTTTCTCCCATAACTGAATGTTGCATAACCTCCTTCTGTTTCATTCTTAAATGAAGGGCTTGTACTTTTACAGTACATGATAAGATGAGACTTCCATCCTATGCAATTATCCATTCAGTCAATCTCTAAATAATTCAAACCTCAAGTGCTTTTTCAGGCCCCAATAATAAAATCTGGATACATGTCTAATAATCCATGTAATAGAAGTATATGGTACCATTTGAATACTAATTTTTTTCTTACTCAGATACGGTTCAATTCCTGATATAAAAACATTTCTTATTGGTAAATTAAAAATTAATTTTAGCAAAAATCTTCATAAAAGATTATTTCATCAGTTAGTCTTAAACCAAATATATAGTTGAATAACTAACCGGTAAATATATAATCCTACCCAGACAATGAAAACTGATAGTCGATACTATAAACTTCATTTCATTTTCAATTTTCCAGGATTCATCTCATAATTGGAGATTACTCGCTTTACGATTGGCCCTCAATCAATGTTATATCTCAGAATGGGTAGATTAGATTCTGCGGTTGGCAGTAAACCTCAAATGAAAGACCATATACATGATCAATCAACAGATAACAGTTAACTTGTTGTCAATAGCAAGTGTGCAAAATCCAACCAACCAAAAGTTTCAGAATTAAAAAGAATTCCCCCTAATTAAACAAGATCAATCCAGCACAGTGATTCATATAATGTCAAAGAAAAATTTCCAGATCATTACTCATAATTATCTAAGAACCATAGCTAACTTTAACATTCCAAAGGCAGTGCCACATAACTATTATCTGCATGAATAGTCATGATAATACAGATGAAATACAATCACTTTAATGCAGTCATCATGATGTACATACCTTCATTATACTCAATTACTAGTACAAGGTACGTGCTATTTTACTGAAAGACCAACACCAGCACTTGTTTCCAGAATACCTGATATCAAAAAACATACTACACATAAAGTCTCACTCTATCAAAATAACAGAAAATTATGAAATTAAATATGCTTCAAAAACTAAAAGATAATTGGAAATCCTCCTATTCTCATAAACAAGAATCATTAAAGTTCTGAATTCCTTTCAAATATTGCACAATACCAAATATTAGAATTTTATTCCCTTAATCAAGCACTACCTTTTTTGGTAATTGATCCTTTTCTCCTCTTCTTTCTTTTTCTCTCCTCAATGTCCTGCCTCTTTTTCAAAGTGCATAATCCTTGTACCTTACCACTAAATTAAGGATACAGGAAGAACAAGAGGGATATCTAGTACTATATCTACAAATATTGGTTACTACCTAGCCAAACCCTTGTGGCAGAAGCATGTACAGTGGTATAGCACTTAGAATTTTTTCCCTTGGTTGCAGAATAGGGAGTTGGTGTGGGTGGAGGGAAACAGATACTTTAAAGCACTTTAAGTAAGTGTTAAGCAGTGTGTATTTGAGTTTTCTAGGACTTTCTGAGGTGGGTAGTTACCCTAGATTAAGTTTCTTGCTACTAAGGTTGTCTTCTGTAAACTTTTATGGCACCTTCCATAAAGCCCAAAGAGCCTAGTTAGTTCACAATTTGATAATTCAGCCCCACGAAAATTGCATAAGTATGAACTTTCCTACAATTTTGCTAGCCATAAAGTTTCAAAACTGAATTTTCAAACTCTTTCCAAGAGAAGGTAATAAAATATCAAAACAAGATTGAATAATATAAGTTTTGAACAAATTAAAGTTGGCTGCCCCTTAAATATACAATAAATGTTAATTTTTAATGTTTCAACAGCAACAGAACAATTTGAAAGTAATAGGGTTGAGCCCCCAAAAAAGATTATAAGCATGCTAGTTGAATCTAATAGTTCTCCATATTGATAACCTCTAAATGATACTACATTTTTGTAATCAGCAAAAATATATGCCAGAACACCTACTGTTTAGTAATTGTCAAGCTTAGAAAAATTTAAACAAAAAGTTTTTGATCAAGATTCACCATCTCAGTATGGGACCTCATATCGACACCATACTGATATAGTGTTAGCACACCCAATACAAGGATAAGTTTGGCATAGTGAAACTTGGTAAACCCCCCCTACCGAGTCTCAAATCGGTATCATACAGTGGGCTATACCTGGTACAGGGTGGCATGCACCAGTACAGTGAACCATGATTGTGATGCATTGCAAGTTAGAACTGCTGAACAAATCAGCGACTCTGCAACAGTGATTAATTGGTCAATGTTCAAAAAGAACTTTATTTGACCCTTGTCCACACACACAAAAAAGAAAAGAAAAACTACCATGAATGGTACACCCAGTGACAACTAATTCCTCTGTAAATGTTTTATGGGTCTCAGCTAATACAAACTGCCATTGCTGAATTCAGAATTTTGTATAGCACAAAATCAATAGGTCATTCCTCAAAACTAAATGTTATGGATAGGATTCTCCTTTCTTTAGCATAACATGTCAGCATTTTACTGCCTCTTTTGCAAAATTAACATGGAAAGAAGTGAAGTTATGAAAGAGTAAAAAGAAAGTTTAATAACGTTACTTGGTCAAAAGGATAATGTCAAAAGACAAGCAGATAAATATAGTTGACATCAGAAAATGTAAAATATAAATGGATCGGGCATGAAAAACTAAATTGCCAACAGTCAGATCTGAAGTTGGAGGCTTGTGATGGTTAGATAAATAAAAGAGTCTATAATGTGACAAAAGCATATAGAAAACATGCATGCAGATTAGCATAAAGATGAAACAAATTCGTACTGACAGTAAGGACTGGTTCTGATATGAGGCATCACCATAGCAGTTTGATAGGAATGGACATAATTCAATACCTAGAGAAATAGAATACTGGCTGTTGAGAGGCAAGGGGGAGAATCTAAAAATTGTCTTTAGAAAGACATGGTTTGGTTGTCTGAATTTCAGATTGATCTCTACAAAGTCAAAATAAGGCATAAGATCAAGAGAAGGAACAAGCTACCAGATAGGAATTAGGAATTGCGTACGTATTCAAGAAGAAAGCGTCGCTAAACCTTAATCCTAATTTATTTTGTGGGCTTAATTTTTATGGATTTATTTAAATTATTTTATTTTGTTAGAAATCTTAATTTTGTTAGGACCCTATAAAAAGAGTTCTGTTAGGATTCAAGTTAGCTGTTAAAATTCTGTTAGGTTATATTTTTGTTTCTCTATTTAAAGACTCCACCTGTATGGAGAAAAGCAGACCGGAACCATAGACTGAAAAAATTGAGAGAATTGAATTGAGTTTTTTTTTTCTTTTCAAATTTTTCTTCTTTCTTTTCTTTTCTTTTCTTTTCTTTTGTGTTTTGTATCAATTTAGTATCAAAGTGAACATCCTGCAATTTTTTCTTGTTCTACGATGACCTGCATCTCTTTCTCTCTCTTTTCTCGTCGCCTTCCACCCAACCTCTTCTACCGATTAAAAAAAAAAAAAACTCATCTTCCTCGATTTTCCATTCTCTCGGTCTCCTCTCTTTCTTTCTTTCAAGTCCACCACTCCCCACCTCTCTTTCTCTTTTGGTCCGTTGCCGCCTCTCATCGGCGTCCACCACCCGACCATCGAGACGCCTGAACCCATGCCTGCGCCACATCGCCGACGGCATCCATCGTCTCCCCGACCTCCCTCGAGAGTCGCAATCGGGTGGGAGGCTAGAAGCGGCCAACAAAGAGGCCTCTTCCGTCGACCGCTCCACCACTTGACTGCCGCCTTCTTGCCATCGACCCCTCCTCTCGACGCCGTCTCCACCGCCAACTGCCGAAGCTCCCTCAAGGCCTCCGACCGTCGTTCTGCACTTACCGCGACGTCGACAAAAGCTCCTCCGCCGCCAGCCGCCACTGGACCCTCCCGGACCACCATCGTTGTCGCCTCGTCGTCGAACCGTCGTTGTCGCCATCTCTACCGCCGCCGACTCGTATCCTGCTATCTCCTTTTCCTCCGGCGTCATCGGCTTAATTTTCCCTCCCTTCCGATCTTCCGCAGGGGTTTCCAATCGAGCAAGAGGCTCCGACCACAGGCCGACTGGATGACCATAAGCCACCACTGGCCGACCAACCGACCGGAGTCCACTGTCGACTTCCACCAACGCCGGTCGCTGAAGCTCATGAGACCTTTGGAGTAGACGGAAGGAAGAAGAAGCTTAGCCTTCTGAAAAACCACGCGGTCTACAGACCGCGTGTGATTTTTCAACCTATTCATCGATCTCCTTCACGAAATCTTAAACCTACTGGTAGTCAGAGTCATGTCATACGTATCAGTGAGTCTTTTTAGACACCTCTCGATCTATACAACAACTCCTCCAATTACCCACCACTCCATAAATAATTTTGAGGATTATCATTATCATAAGATAGATGAATATAATAGAGAAGGCCATGAAGAAGAAGTAGAGCCGCCAAATCCCATACTTAAGAATCCTAGACAATCTACTAGATATGCACGAAATCCTGAACACTTTAGATCCCAAGGACAATAATATAGAGCATATCCGAACAGATATGAAGATTTAGAAGAACCACTAAAAGGGGTTAAAGTAGAAGTTGCTTCTTATGATGGTAGATTGGATCCAGAAGCCTTCCATGACCGGTTATTAGATCTAGAATCCTATTTTGAGTGGTATCACATGTCGGATGCCTCCTGCATCCATTTCACAAAAATGAAACTAATAGGATCTATCGAGCGGTATTGACAAACTGTTGAAAAGGATCTAGAACGAGTAGGACATCCTTCTATAGTACTTTGGAAAGAAATAAAATTTAAATTACGCAAAAAATATATTTTCATTTATTATAAAAGTCAATTATTAAATTAATGGTATACTTTTAGACAAGAAAATACCAGCATAATTGATTACATGACTCATTTCGAGAATCTACAGTTGATATGTGATATATCTGAGGATTCATGAAAATTAGTTTCTAAGTTTATTAGCGGTTTGCGAAATGATCTAAAAAAAAAATCTCCTTATACTCATCCAATTCTATAAGAGAGGCCTATCACAAAGCCTTAGAAATAGAAAAAATTTATAGAACTTCAAATCAAAGGAGAGGAGCTACTTTTTCTACTGAATTTGAGCAATCTAGGTCTATCCCTATTAGCCGTACAAGAAATGTGTCACATGTAGTCACTTTCCGTTCAGGACCAAATTCCTCAGACACTAGAGCCCAAGAACCTATACCAAAAATATACCAATCAACTAGTTCGTCAAACATAGAGTGTCATTATTGCCATGTAAAATATCACATAGCTGCTAGATATCCATGTCGTACCCTGACTATAAAATCAGAATATGAGAAAACAATACCAACTGAAAATATATCAGAAGATTTTAATCCTCTAGAACCAGCTAATTTTGAAGAAGAGTACAAAGAAGAATATGAAGAATTAGAATATCAGGTTAATGTCATGCATTGTATAGTCACCACTCCTGCAGATTTTGAGGCTTGAAAATGCATCAGTATTTTTCACACATACGCACAGTGTGGGGACAAGGTATGTAAACTTGTCATTGATGATGATAGTTCTATGAATATAGTATCTAAGTCTGTCGTTAATAAATTAAAACTAAAACATCAACTTCATCCTCATCCTTACAGGATTGCCTGGGTAGACAAAAACATCTCTCCTAATTAATGAATGTTGTCTAATACCAATTAAAATGGGAGCTTATTCTACTGAGATTATGTGTGATATTTTACCGATGGAGGTTGCTAGTGTTTTATTAGGTCGACCATAAATTTATAATGTAGATGCCCATAATTTTGGTAGAGAGAACACCTATGTGTTTACATATAAAGATAAGAAAATTAGATTAAATCTTGCCAAATCTAGTGAGTCTCGACCTTCTAGAAAAGACAAGAATGCATTTTAACGTAAACAAAAAAATTATCATATTTTAACTCATAAGAAATTTGAAGAAGAAAGTTTAGAATATGGAGTTATGCTAGCAATCATTCCTAAAGGAGAAATTTGATTTACCTCAAATACTGAAGATAACCCATCCCCTGAGATTGAGCATCTATTAGAGGAATTTAAGAATATGACTCCAGAAGAAATACCAGATGGCCTTCCTCCTTTACAAGATATTCAGCATGCCATTGATTTAGTTCCAAGATCTCAAATACCTAATTTTCCACATTATAGATTAAACCCTAAGAAACGTGAGAAAATAAGAAGACAAGTAGATGGTCTATTACAGAAAGATCACATTCGTCCTAGTCTTAGTCCGTGTGCCATACCAACCCCTTTGACACCAAAAAAAGATGGTATATGGAGGATGTGTGTGGATAGTAGAGCCCGCAATAGAATTACTGTCAAGTATAGATTTTCCATTCCTAGGCTTGAAGACATGCTTGATCAGTTAACTGTCTCTGTAATCTATTCTAAATTTAAATTACATGGTGGATATCATCAAATTAGAATTTAACCTATAAATAAATGGAAAACTGCTTTTAAAATCCAAGATGGACTTTATGAATGGTTAGTCAAACCATTTGGGTTATCCAATGCTTCTAGTACATTTATGAGATTTATGACTGAGTTGTTGAGATCCTTCATTGGTAGATTTTTAATCATTTATTTTGATGCTAGAGAAGAATACCTAGGTCATCTTAGAAAAAATTTTATTACTCTTAGATCCGCTAGATTATATATTAATCTTAAAAAGTATACATTCCTTCGGAGTCAAGTATTATTTTTAGGATATGTCGTATCCTCCCAAGGTATCATGGCTGATCATAAGAAAGTGAAAGCAATTAGAGAATGGCCTGAACCAAAATTTCTTTCTGAGGTTCATAGTTTTCATGGTCTAGCTTCTTTTTATAGACGATTTATTAGAGAGTTTAGTATCATCATGGCCCCTATCACAAATTGCATGAAGAAAGATGAGTTTCATTGGACAATTAACGCTGTTAGAGTTTTTAATGAAATAAAACTTAGGATGACTAAGATACCTGCACTGATACATCCTTACTTTTTTAAAATTTTTGAAGTAGCTTGTGATGCATCAGGTATAGAAATTAAAGGAGTTCTTAGCTAGGAGCATGATTTTTCATACCAGTCCGAACCGGCCGGTACATCCCGTACCGTACCGGCAAGGAACTGAAATATTTCAGACCAATTTTCGAAAAATGGCCTGAACTGGACCGAACCAATCAGTACGGTACGGTACGAGCTGGTAACGAGCAGTTTGATCCGGTACGGTCCAGTACGGGATAGTTTTTTTTTTGGACTATTAGATGGGATTTTTTTTATTTTTTTATTGGCGGTATGGTACGGTACCATACCATACCGGCCAGCAACCAGCATGGGTGCCGGTACCGAGTCCACGAATCTTGACCAGAAGGGTCATCCTATAGCATATTTTAGTGAAAAACTTAATGAAGCTAAACAAAATACTCTACATATGATAAAAAATTTTATGCTGTAGTTCAAGTCCCTAGGTATTGGCGATATTATCTTTTACCTAAAAAGTTTGTTCTATATTCTGATCACTTATCTCTTAGGTATTGTTGGTGCAGAATCTGGTTGACGCCGGATTGAGTTAGAGTGGAGGACGAGGTCGCCGCCAATGACCTGCAAAATAAAGTTCCGTCCGGAGTCGGTGGTGGTGGCTCCGGCAGGACCCTCTGACGATCAAGTCAGCTCTTCTGACCAACATAAATGGAGTGCTCAGTAATGAGAAGTGAGTTTTGAGCCTTAGAGAGGAGAAGAGAGCTTAGAGAAAACATATCAAAATAGAGAGCAGAAGTTCTCCTCAGGAGGTTTCACAAGAGGCGGAATGAAGTTCGACCGCGCTCACGATCTTTCCCAGCGCAAGCGAGCCCGAACTTTCCCTCGAGCTCGTCATTAAGGAAGCCCCGATAAAGGGACATGAAGTTCTTCCCCAGGAGATTTCATAGGAGGGCGGAATGAAGTTCGGCCGTGCTCACGACCTCCTCCAGTGCAAGCGAGGCCGAACTCTCCCTCGAGCTCGTCATTAAGGAAGCCCCGATAAAGGGGCATGAAGTTCTCTCCTAGGAGATTTCACGGGAGGGCAGAAAGAAGTTTGGCTTGTTCACGACCTCCCCCTGAGCGTGAGCGAGGCCGAACTCCTTCTCGAGCTCGTCATAAAGGAAGTCCTGACAGAAGGGCACGAAGAAGTTCTCCTTTCGAAAGGTTCCACGACTATGCCCCCCCTAACGCTCCTCAAACTTAAATTCTGATGGAAGTTAAGAACCAGCTATCATGACCAGAAGAATTACGATCTTCCCCAAATAAGTGCAATCGAAGCAAGTACTGTCTTTACCATCGCGACTACGGCCATGACACTGAAGAATGCGTTCAGCTCTAAGACGAAATCGAGGAGCTCATCAGAAGAGGCCAACTAGATCGATTCCTCCGACGCCGGTCTGAAGCAGGAGAAGATCGGCCAAGGGCACTGCCGTAGCTAGGAGCAACAGAAAGGTCAGTTGCCTCCCGTGTCATCGACGCCACGTCAAGCTTGCTCCAAATTAAGAAGGCTAGCGCAAAATAGAGGAGGTCGTCAGATCCCGGAGCTTATCTCCTGAAGGAACTCGGAGGAACAACGCTCCCACGATCCTGAAACATAAAAAATTCGGGGATGCGCTGCCAGTAACTTTCTTTCAATAAAATTCTTTTATTTCAATAATATTGTTTCTTGGTGCAAAAACTACGTGATGATAGGGAAGAAGCAGTCAATAGTGGCCGTGTTAGGAACAGAAGAAGAACCTCGTCCTAACATGAACAGATCGAAGTCCTTCAATCTCGGCTAGAGATAAGATCTCTCCCGAGCGCCCGAGTCAACCTCGGCTAGAGATAAGATCTCTCTCGAGCGACCGAGTCAACCTCGGCTGTAGGAGATAAAGATCTCTTCCAAGCTTCAACCTCGGCTAGAGATAAGATCTCTCCCGAGCGTCCGAGTCAACCTCGGCCAGAGATAAGATCTCTTCCGAGCGACCGAGTCAATCTCGATTAGAGATAAGATCTCTCCTGAGCGATCGAGCCAACCTCGGCTGCAGGAGATAAGATCTCCTCCGAGCTTCACCTCGATCAGAGATAAGATCTCTTCCGAGTGCTCGAGCCAATCTCGGTAGAGATAAGATCTCTCGAGCGACCGGCCAACCTCGGTTAGAGATAAGATCTCTTTCGAGCGTCGTTATCAACCTCGGCTGCTGGAGATAAGATCTTCCCCGAGCGACTGGGCCGACTTTGGCTACAGAAGATAAGATCTCCTCCGAGTGCTCGTATCAACCTCAGCTGTAGGAGATAAGATCTCCCTCGAGCGACCGGACCGACCTCGGCTGCAGGAGATAAGATCTCTCTCGAGCGACCGGACCGACCTCGGCTGCAGGAGATAAAATCTCCGAGCACTCGGGCCAACTCGGCTGCGGGAGATAAGATCTGCCGAGCGCCCGTATCAACCTCGGCTGCAAGAGATAAGATCTCCCGAGCGACCGGGCCACCTCGACTGCAGGAGATAAGATCTCTCTCGAGCGATTGGGCCGACCTCGGCTGCAGGAGATAAGATCTTCCCCGAGCCGCCCGTATCAACCTCGACTGCAGGAGATAAGATCTTCCCCGAGCGTCCGTATCAACCTTGACTGCAGGAGATAAGATCTCCCCCGAGCGATCGAGCCAACCTCGACTGCAGGAGATAAGATTTTCTTCGAGCGCCCGTATCAACCTCGACTGCAGGAGATAAGATCTCCCCCGAGCGATCGGGCCGACCTTGGCAGCAGAAGATAAGATCTCCCCGAGCGCCGTATCACCTCGGCTGCAGGAAGATAAGATCTCCCCGAGCGTCTGTATCAACCTTGGCTGCAGGAGATAGATCTCCCTGAGCGTCCGGGCCAAGATTCTCCTCCGAGCGATCGGGCCGACCTCAGCTGTAGGAGATAAGATCTTTCCCGAGCGTCCGTATCAATTTCGACTGCAAGGAGATAAGATCTCCCCAAGCGACGGGGCCAACCTCGGCTGCAGGAGATAAGATCTCCTCCAAGCGCTCGTATCAACCTCGGCTGTAGGAGATAAGATCTTCTCGAGCGACCGGGCCAACCTCGGCGAGAAGATAAAATCTCTTCGAGCGACCGAGCTCCAACCTCGGCCTAGAGATAAGATCTCTTCCGAGCGACCGAGCTCTAACTTCGGCTGCAGAAGATAAGATCTCTTCCGAGCGACCGTGCTAACCTCGACTAGAGATAAGATCTCTTCCTAGCGATCGGATCAACCTCGGTCAGAGATAAAATTTCTTCCGAGCGATCGAGCTCCAACTTCGACTGCAGAAGATAAGATCTCCTCCGAGTCAACCTTGGCTAGAGATAAGATCTCTTCCGAGCGACCGTGCCAACCTCGGCTAGAGATAAGATCTCTTCCAAGTGATCGAGTCAACCTCGGCTGGAGTTAAGATCTCCCTCGAGCTCAACCTTTAACCTCGGCTGCAGGAGATAAGATCTCCTCCGAGCTCCAACCTCGGCTGCAGGAGATAGGATCTCCTCCGAGTCAGCCTCGGCTGGAGACGAGATCTCCCGCGAGCTTCAACCTGAACTAGCACAGAGCCCAGAAGAGGACTTCGACAGTCGCCTTTTCTGCACTCCCTTCGAGTTTCGAACTCGAAAGTGGGGGGGACTATTGTTGGGGATAAACCTCGCTCCTGTTGAAGTTCAGTTCGATGCTCAGCCTAATGCAATCGGTGGCCACAGAAGAGCTTCAGCGGTCGAGTCTTAGCCAAACTCCTTCAGCCGGTCGAACTCCTCAGCGGTCGAGCTTCTTTCGAACTCTCCAGCGGTCGGACCTTAGCCAAACTCCTTCAGCTAGCCGAACTCTCCAGCGGTTGGGTCTTAGCCGAATTCCTTCAATTGGTCGAACTCCTCAGCGGTCGAGCCCCTTTCGAATTTCTCAGCGGTCGAGTTTCAGTCGGACTTCCGCGAGAGTCGAACTTCCTCCTCACTCCTCCAGCCAAACGCCCACGAGAGCCAAGCTCCCTTCGCGCTCTTCCAGCCAGACGCCTACAGGAGCCGAACTCCTTTCAAGCTTCTCCTTCGGTCGAACTCCTACAGGAGCCGAACTCCTTCCGAGCTTTCCCTTCGGTCGAACTCCTTTAGGAGTTCGAACTTTTCTGGAATTAATACATGTCGAAGTCCACCAATCAATGCCT
>QRFJ01000016.1:751757-801757 GCA_006176705.1 Cocos nucifera
TCCTATGAAATCTCCTGGGGAAGAACTTCATGTCCCTTTATCGGGGCTTCCTTAATGACGAGCTCGAGGGAAAGTTCGGGCTCGCTTGCGCTGGGAAAGATCGTGAGCGCGGTCGAACTTCATTCCGCCCTCTTGTGAAACCTCCTGAGGAGAACTTCTGCTCTCTATTTCTCCTTTCTAAGGGCGATGGATATGTTAGGCCAAATGCTCTTCCTTAAGGTCGATTCCTGGCATTTTGATGGTGGGTTTGCTAACAGAGTCACCGCCGAAGGCTGCCGCACGACCTGCATCAACTCGACGAGGCCACAAACCTGCTGGACAAGCAGGTTGAACTGCTCCACATCTACCATAGGTACAGGTGGAACCTAAGTTACCGGAGCTGAAGTAGGAGCAGATGGATCTGGACGGGATCGGACCGCGGAGGCCGTCGATCGCCAGGTCGAAGCTCTCCTGGGAGGCATTTTTTCTCAAAAAAGAACTCTAGAGAGGAAGAAGGAAGATCTCTGGAGAGGGAAGAGAGGAGTCGTCGCTGAGCACTCCTTTAAGAATAAGAAAACCTCAAGAACAGAGAGCCCTCCTTCTAGCGTCAATTCTGTTGGTGCAGAATTTGGTTGACGCCAGATCGAGCTGGAGTGGAGAATGAGGTCGCCGTCGGTGACCTACAAAATAAAATCCCATCCAGAGTCGATGGTGGTGGCTCCGACAGGACCCTCCGACGATCAAGTCAACTCTTCTGGCCAACAAAAATGAAGTGCTCAGCAACGAGAAGTGAGCTTTGAGCCTTAGAAGGAAGAGAAGAGCTTAAAGAAAACATATCTGAAGGGTCCCTTTTATAGACGGAGCTTGATTGATGGTGACAGCCATACCGTCTGGTGGCAGGCCGCTTGAGGCTGCGTGGAATTTGGTGTAGAGAGGATGGTATCGTCAGTCCGATAGTGACAGCCATACCGTCCGATAGTGGTGGGCCGCTTGAGGTCTGATGGAGTCAGTCACCGAAGGGGGCACCGTCTGTAGCGTCGCCTGTGGCAAACTGATGGTGATCGTTCGTCTAAATTTAATAGCCGTGGCTCTGAGAAAGCTTGCATTGATTGGTGGACTTCGGCATGTATCAATTTTAGAGGAGTTCGGACTTCTGAAGAAGTTCGACCGAAGAAGAAACTCGGAAGAAGTTCGGCTCCTGTAGGAGTTCGACCGAAGGGGAAGCTTGAAAGGAGTTCGGCTCCTGTAGGCGTCTGACTGAAAGAGTACGGAGGAAGTTCGGCTCTCGTGGGCGTCCGACTGGAGGAGTGCAGAGAAAATTCGACTTTCGCAGGAGTCCGACTAAAGCTCGACCGCTGAAAAGTTCGAAAGGAACTCGACCGCTGAGGAGTTCGGCCAGTTGAAGGGATTCGGCTAAGATCCGGCCGCTGGGGAGTTCGGCCGACTGAAGAAGTTCGGCTAAGGTCTGGCCGCTGGGGAGTTCGGAAAGAGCTCGGCCGCTGAAGAATTCGGTTGACTGAAGGAGTTCGACTAAGGCCCGACCGCTGGGGAGTTCGAAAGAAGCTCGACCGCTGAAAAGTTCGGCCAGCTGAAGGAGTTCGGCTAAAACTCGACCGCTGAAGCTCTTCCATGGCTACCGATTGCATTAGGCTGAGCATCGGACTGGACTTTGGTAGGAGCGGGGTTTATCCCCAACAGGTATATTCAGTCCCAGAAGAAACTTAGTGCTAGATATGTTAAATGGATAGAGTTTCTTCAAAATTATACTTTTGTTCTCAAACACCAAGCTGGTATTGAAAATAGGACAGTTGATGCATTAAGTAATTACTATCTTAAAATCCATGAATACCAAGATAATTGATTTTGAACGAGTAAAAGATGATTACCAGTATTGTCCTAATTTTTCTGATATTTACCAAGAAGTTAGTCAAGAAAACCGTCAAGAATATGTTGATTTTGTAATTAAAGACGGTTATCTATTTAAAGGTTGTCATCTTTGTATATCTCGGACATTTCTACGCGATTTTCTTGTTTGGAAACTTCATGCAGGAAGATTAGTAGGTTATTTTGGACGTAATAAGACTATAGCTATGGTTGAAGATAGATTTTACTGATCATCTCTTAAAAAGGACGTAGCTAAAATTTTATCTCAGTGTCGTTCATGTCAGTTAACTAAGGTTAAAAAATAAAATACTGGATTATATACTCCTTTACCGATTCCTCATTTCTCATGGAAAGATCTTAGTATGGATTTTATTCTTGAACTACCTAGAATCAATTTTAGTAGTTATTGATAAATTTTTCAAGATGGCATATTTTATTCCTTATCACAAAACTTCTGATGCTTCTTCTGTTGCAAAGATATTCTTTAAGAAAGTTGTTAGACTTCACAAATTATCTACTTCCATAGTATCCGACCGTAATGTCAAATTTGTAAGTTATTTTTCGAAAATCCTATGAAAATTATTTGGAATCACTTTAAAATTTTTTTCAACTTTTCATCTCCAAACAGATGGTCAAATAGATGTTGTAAATAGAAGTCTTATTAATTTACTTAGGTGTCTAGTTGGTGATAAACTTGGGACTTGGGATTTGTCATTGTCTATCGTAAAATTCACTTACAATAACTCAGTAAATAGATCTACTGACAATAGCCCTTTTGAAATTATTTATGATTTTAATCCTCGTCAACCTATTGATCTTGTTCCTTTACCTATGAATGACCATACTTCTGAGTCTACCACTTCTTTTACTAAATACATTAATGATATTCATACTTAAATTAGATAAAAAAATTATCATAAATACAGAAAAAATATAACTTGCTGCTAATGCTCATCGTAGAAAATTGGAGTTTAACAAGGATGACTATGTAATGGTTCGTATTCGTCCTGAACATTATCCACGAAATTTATTCAAAAAGTTACATACTCGAGCCATCAATCCTTTTCGCATCCTCCGTAAACTTGGGCCTAATACATACTATATAGAATTACTTTCTGACTTAAAATTTAATCCAATTTTCAATGTTGAGAACTTGCTATCTTATTGAGGCACATTCGAGCCTCCTACTGTGCATGCAGGTGACAGTAGAGATCACGTTCCTCTTTCAGTGCCAGTTCTGATTCTTCCGTCACTTTCTTCGGCTTCATCAGATCGAATTGAATGCATTATTACAAATGAAATTCTGTTGATGAAGAATTTCGAAGGTTTTTTATCAAATAACACGGCTATTCAAACTCAGATACTACTTGAATTCTCGAAAAAGAACTACGATATATTGATCCAGACATTTTAGAAAATTACATCAATTCCTCATCAGAGTCAAATTTTTTCCAACCAGAAGGGAATAATAGGAATCAGAGATTGCGCAAGTATTCCAGAAGGAAGCATCGCTAAACTCTAACCCTAATTTATTTTGTGGGCTTAATTTTTGTGGATTTATTTAGGTTATTTTTTTTATTGAAAATCCTAATTTTGTTAGGACTCTGTAGAAAGAATTCTGTTAAGGTTCAAGTCGGTTGTTAGAATCCTATTAGGTTATGTTTTTGTTTCTTTATTTAAAAGCTCCACCTGTGCGGAGAAAAGTAGACCTGAACCATAAACTGAAAAAAATGAGAGAATTAAATTGAGTTTTTTTTCTTTTCAAATTTTTCTTTTTTCTTTTGTTTTCTTTTGGGTTTTGCATCACTACCACCTTGGAGATTACACAGATCCAATTGAAAAATGAAAATCAGCATCATGCACTCTAATAGTAGCCGTGATCTATTTACTAATCTTTCAAGTTGCTGACTTGACCAAGGTAGGTTCTTGATGACTTAACTCTCAAGGACAACACCAAGTTTTTAGCACTGGAAAGTGTAGATCAGGTTGTATGCCCCAGGAGAAAATTTGAAAAAACAATTTAAAAGGTTATTTAATTTCAAGATATATTCAGCACATTTTATTTTTTTGGTAGTTAGCACACTTTATCTAAGAACAGCAAAAAAAACATGAAAAATACTATTGCCTCTATATCATCTCTGTGATATTAGAATGTTTCACCACTAAAGGTGTATATATATATTTTTTTTTTAAAAAAAAATCTGAACTATATAAAACTACCAGCTAGATGTTTCTTACTTGAGCATCTGAACCTCTACTCTCCATTCCAGTCAAATCCAGTGGAAAACATATCCTGCTTCTAGTCAAGTACCGTGAGTGTGATAACATGCACTCACATGTTTTGAACTTTGATGGGCGACTGAAGAGGTACAATGAGAGCTGAAACATGTAAACCAAGATGGTGCTTCATCTTTTCTTTCCCTTTTAAAAGAAAAAATTGTAAATTGTTATAAAATGATAGACACATATCTTGATAGTACCAAATGTACAGCACATTGATGCTTAAAAATAAATGGCAAAGTAATGTCAAATTCAAGCATATAAGATAGTTGAATAGATGACATACACTTTACAAGATAGATGTAGAGAGAGAGAGAGAGAGAGAGAGAGAGAGGTCAATTAGTAATCAGCATGAAAAGTTCATTATGGATGGAAAACTAGCAGCATGGATGTGATTATTTCCTCTATGTGATGGATTCACCTTAAATGCTGGATCAAAAATGCATCATGTCTAACAGGAACTCCAAACAACAACATTGCATATTGTTGCAGCTTAATTTGTAAACATGTCATGCATTGCAGTTAGTACATTACACCAAATCCTAGGAGGTGTTTTCTTACTGAACTTCCTGTATGATGCACCAAAAGGAGGCAAGAGCTCTCAGCATTCACCTACCAATATACCATAAAGCATCGAACTTAGAAAATACTTTCCATCTTTTTTCACCAATATGTAGTGATTATAAGCAATCTTTGTTACCAGAACTAACTGACTTCAATTATCTTCAGGTTCCTACAAGTTAAGCAACAAGAATCTGAATTACTAATTACACAAGTCTGAAGGGTTAAAAATGACACCACAAAGATCATATCCATCCTTGCTCACATTTAACTATACATGGTTGCATTATATTTGAATATGGATTTGCAAGATGAGATTCTTAAGACGATAAATTCATGGATTCAGGACTGGATAATATGCATGTACAATTGGAGATGTAAAACTAAGCAGCAGTCAGTAAATATTCTGGAAAAGTTTGACAAATAAGTATAAGTGGGGAAAGTCACATGGTCCGGTACTCAACAGATATTTGGTGTTGTGAAATCAATTTCAAATTGGTAATCACCGCATTAAACCAGATAGTCAAAAATCAGATCAAAATTGTCAAACATAGTAGATTACAGCGGAAAAGGCTGTTCTATATAAGCAGCCTCAAGAAACCTTTATAAGCAAAAAAGATGAAATTGGTGGCTTATGTTTCAAGTCGTTGGGGTACATGAATAATTACCAAACAAATTATAAAAGGGTATCTAAAAAAAAAAAAGAGAAAATTTTATTGAGGCTTTCCCATTTTCTTGTGATGATTAGAAATAAAAATTGGACAGTAGAACCTGGAAGGACAATAATATGTTCCACTAGATATCCTATACTCCAAATCAATACAATCCTTACAGACTGTTGAGTTGCTCAAATGAAATTAAAATCATCAAACGTAACGAGTTTTTCTGAATCTCATGCCTTCTTAGTCTTCCCTCATACAATATTTTTTTTTCCAACTCTTAAGTCACCAAGAAAAAAAAAAAGGCATGGTCCTTTCATTCCATCAGTCCTCTCTTAACCCCGCTCCTTCTAAGCCATCTCCAACGTTCCACCAGACTCATTACAAGAAACAATTTTGAGCCAATTCTCACAATTATTACAGTAATTGTCCAAAGATCATAAATTCATGCTCAATTTTGGGGGAAACTGACATATGAACAGAAATTCAAGAAAGAGCCAGCGTACCTCCGATCATCCGACAATAGTGCCCCAGGCGCAACCCCGACTCGCCTTCTCGATCTCAAAACCAGCGGTTTCTTTAAAATTTTTTTAAAAAAAAGACAAAATATATATATATATATATATATATATATATATATATATATATATATATATTAAGCCCACAAAATGCATATGGAAAGGCTCCACAGAAAGCAAAGAAATTCGAGAAAATAATGAACAAGAACAGATCATCACCTGGAAAACCAAAAGGCGGGACAATCTCCCATAATCCGCCGCTGAGAAATTAGAGGAGCAAAAGAAGAAAGGAATCTGGAGGCGGGATCGACACTTCTTCCAGAGCCCACGATCCCTTGGAAATTAGTGCAGAGATGAGGGCAAGGAGGAACAGGATAATAGAGAGAGCAGTGGGTGAGAGAGAGATTAGGGAAGTAATAACCGATTAAAAGAAAATCGAGAGAACTTGAAGGAGTTTTCTTTAAAGAGATTTTTTTTTTTTTCCAGGAAACTTTTATAACGTAATTGAATTTGGATAACTTTACTAGGGGCCGAAGTGGCCGTAGTGCCACGTCGGACGGGATGGCACGTGAGTCACAGCAGGAGCGACCAAGTCCACGCGCATGAGGACTTCATGGTGGGGCCAGCAATAGAGATGGGAAGCAGGTGAGATTTGAAATGGACGGTCGTGATTGATCCAAGAATTGCGCTTGGAAAGGAGGCGGGGTGGCGATCACCAATGGGGATTAACGGACGTTGGTTGTGTGAATGGAGAGAGGGCCGATCCCGCCCCACGATTTGGGTGGAGGTGGAGACCAATAATAAATCGTACCTGGTGTAATAAATCCGTTTTTATCCAAAGCAAAAAAAGAATAAAAAAGTAATAGTCATACAGATAAACTTTATTTATATCAAGAATAGCTACTTCACAAATAAAAACAACGCTTCACATATCATACCTGGTATAAAACACTTTTGTTAAGAGAAAAATACCTGGCATAAATTTTTGCAGCCTTTTTTTTTTTTTCGGTACTTTTTTTTTTTTGACAAAAATATCCAAAGCAAAACAGTGTGCAAAAAATTTCAGCACAAGAAAACATAGCTAGTGGCATAAATATTTCAATAGATATTATTTGAGTTTTATATTTCTAGATTGGATGCTAAGACCCATTTAGGTTCTTTCACCGTAACCTTTTAATGTATACAAATTAAGAAATATAAAATATATACATTTTTTTTTGACAATGTAAAAAATATCAAATGACGGTAGCCTCACACTGAAAACATGCAACCAATTGAGTTATAATTATAGAAAATAAGAGTTATACCCTCATTAACAATTATGTACGCTTTATAAAGTTAAGTTGTTCTAGCACATAGAAATGGTATATCAGAATTTGCATCTATGAACCATTCGTTGAAGCATTTTTTATAATAACAACTATTGCTAGGTAGCAATAATCTATATGATTATTATATCTTTCAGAGGAATGGACTTGAATTAGATGAAGATGCTCAAACAAGCAAAAAAAAAAAAAAAGGAAACACGATACCCTAAAAGATCCGGGTAAGAGGAGAGGCATGGTCTGTACCATAAATCTAATTCTTATCTTGACACTAAGAGGGATAATCAATCATCTGCTTGCATCATTAGTATATAACTTGATGTTTGTCCGATTGATTAGGTTTATTAACTAAAGGAAACAGTTTTAAGAAGATTGATATATAAAATATTACGTTTTGTAGAGGTCTGTATCTTATTGGTGTAAATGTATACTATATATATACGAAGCAAGCTCTTTAATTGTACGGTGTCCGCATCCGGGTACGTTCAATTGCAACTTGTGGTTATACAAGGGGGAGGAAATCAATAAATTCTAAGAATCCGTGATCTCACCTCATTATTAAACGAGAAGGGTTCCACATCCATTTATAATTTCATATTATACGTTTGGTTCCGGAAAAAGAAGATGGGTGTGCAATGAACGCAAATCCCCGTCACATCTATGCCATCTTGGTGGGCACCTGGGATACTGGCACCCATATGGTGGTTTTGGAGGCAAGAAAGGAGCCACCGAAGGGAAGTGAGGGGCCCTTAACAACAGGTAGGACGGGAAGTGATGGAGAGGTGGTACAGAAGTAAATGGGGACACTGTTATTTAATGATGATGTTGCCTCCTCCGATGTTATTAAGTGTTGCATCTTTTCTCTCATGATCCTTTCGTGGGAGCATCGCACCGTTAAAAAGTGTGACCTCTAAGCAATTCCGTGATGTTATCTTGTAAACAAAAGATCGATGTGGTCTCCTGGTACTGTAGTTTTTCATCTTTGCGCTTGTTTTGCGCACCCATTCTTCTTCTTTTTCTTCGGGACAGCGAGAGCATCCAGTCAGTTTACATGTGGAATCACCGCGATGTGGTCAGCAAATAAAGCATGAATAATGTTGGGCAAGAAACAAGTATTTCAGCCAAATCTTCTACGGTGATGCATAACTATTTCAAAGAAAAGCAATTATACTTTATCTTATCATAAGATCATCAATCATTATTTATGTTTGTCTCCCTTTAAGTTTTAATGGTCAGAATACTTTTCAGTCTTGAGTCACTTGAGAAAAACTTGCAATCAGTTTTTTTTTCTATGTTACTTCTTATTATTTCCGAACCAAATACAGTCTATATCGGTTACTCTCTCAAGACCATGCTTTATCTGCTTCAAATTTTCCATTCCTTTCTCTAGCTGCTATTCTACATGGATTTCTACGTCTCAATCTTATTGTTATAATGACACAAATCTATTACAGACTTTATCTAATGTTTCAAGATCTCAGCCGATGTTTACCATAAATCTCCAGATGATGCCCTTCAAATTTCACTGCTTTTATATTAAAATTCAATATTGCAGATATCAGATTTCAGATCTGTGGGATAACTAGTTCTATGGATGTGCTCTGCGTATTATACTAGCAAGGTTTCACCAGCAGGCTAATTGGGACTCTATATACATGTCTATTTCTTTTACTTCGCTGTATCTTACCTCTACTGTAAAGTTACTATGTTTCATGTTACATTGTCTGTCTTCTATTTTTTGTTCTTCTTTCAGAGGTCATTTTGTTCAATAGGATTTTTGGAGACCTCAATACTTTTGTTCTTTTCCTCATGTACAAATACTTGACAGTCTGCTGTTTTCTTCTTCAGTTTTGTAATGTTTTCTTTACCAAAAAAAAAAAAAAATACAGTCTAAGATTTATTGCAGTATAGCAAGATATTCAGCGTTTTCCGAGCAACAACCATTAATGGATCCTTTCACTCTTAAAGTTCTTTTATTCTGAATAAACTCCAACTGCAAAACCCGTATCTGTTAGCTAGGATGATCAAGCCTCCAAATAAGCCATTGAAAGCCTTCCCACCCTATTTTTTATGCTGTCAAATCCAATTAGGAAAACCTGCGGTTCCAAAACCATGCATAGACAAAAAGAGTGTATTCAATCTGCAGCATGGATAGAAAATCTAGAACCCATAGAAAGAATTGATGTATTTTAGCTGGACCTAACAACCATTTGTTTACACTAAAACACATGATCCAACTAATGCAGTTGTTCCTGTCTGTACCCCAAAAGACACTATGGCACCCCTTGCCCACCAAAGCCATCATGAGAATGGTATTGCAAGCATGAGTGACTGTCAACTTGACGAAAGAAAGCAGGTGTTATCATTGGTATCATACTGCGTGCTAAGAAAGACATTATTTTACCAAAAGTGCAGAATGCAATTTTTGAGTCATGATAAACTTACGCAATTAATGGTCACCTAACTTATGCTAATATTTGCCTTTTATTTCTTTATAGTTATAACATTGCGGAAAAATTGTTGAATGTACTAAGATTGATATCTTTCACAAATGTTACAATTTATATCAATAATCTGAAAATCAAGAACAACAAAGCTGACACATAATTATGGTGCACATTTACGGTCAACAGCAAAGTTTTTCTTTTAAAAAAAAAAATGAAGACATGACTTAGTTTTTTTTTAAAAAAATTTTAATAACTTACATAATAAGAAAATGGAAGACCAGGGACAACTAATGATTTATCAAAGAGCTCAAATTTGTGCTAAGGCAAAGAATAATGGTACTGATAACCTAGAAAAGGTTATTTCAAACTTGCGTTAACAATCAATTCTCATCGAGCCAAAGGTAAGCAGAACCCACAACCCATGCCATCACGCCACGATTGGTTCAGCCACAACAATCTAAGTGAAAGATGGCTTTTTTTGGATGAAAAGAAAGAAGGAAATATAATAATCACTTCTTCTTTTTTTTCAAGTAGATTTGCAGGGATGAATCTCACAAGTATTAAACGAGATACCACACATGATCTGAAATATGCCAGGTTTCACCATGTTAGCTCAGATCTGCACCCTCATTATCATGCAAATAAATTTATATGAAGGCGCCGTCTGTCGTTTCCCATCTGAAGTCGCATGATGCCCAATGGTTGCTAGCTGTTATCAAGCAAAGGATCCAAGTTATCAAACCTGTTACCACCAACCACTCCAGAGTTTGCCAACCACCTCAGTTGGAGCAAACCAGTGACCTAAATACCAGTCCATCTGAGCGATGATCTCCCATTCCACTACACGAGCAAATTACATAAACAACCCAAGATGCGCATAACTTGTTATCCCCCACTGAGACAATAATTATAATTTACAGACCCTCATACTTGGACAGCGGATCAAAGTTTTGAATATCAAAATGCAAATAAACAATTTGGTTTGACCTTAGTTTTTTCAAATCCAACCACATAAGAACAGCATGCATTTTAAAATCTGAAAGAGCATCTGTCATGTATCCACGAGCACATAATGACACGGCCCACCAATTTAAGTTTATTAATCAATTATATTTAGACATCACTGTCTACAACTATCCATTCTGCACTACTTCAGTTTCTCTATGTTTTCAATAAATAATAGAATAAAGATGCCCACATGGAAAAATATAGTTATTGAACATTAATGGAACACAGTTATGTATTAAATTTGTTGAAATTGACCAATAAATATAGTTCTGATGACTTCAAAAGCAAATTGTTGTGGTGACAAGCATCCTTCTTGCACAAAGGCATGATCACTTTCGAGTTTCGGCCCTCTTCTGTTCCTTGGCTGGAAGCATAAGATTTTGATCAGCTTCGGTATGCAATCTATGTAATTGAGGTGCCTTTTCTTTTTATGCATGTGCATGCATGGTTGCATACATCATTAAGCAAGATTAAAATGTAGCAATAATGATTCATGCACATAAGATGCATTGCGGAGATAAAATATCAATGCGAGGGAAATAGCAATAGTTAGAAACAGTTTATTGCTAATGATCATAAATCATGATTATAATTTTAATAATGATTTTAAAGCTGCAATTTAACAACCTTTATTTTATCTTTTGAAGGTCAGACTGTATTTTTGCTGTAACCAAGGATCACGTCCCCACGGTAACAGCGTGCCCCTCTGGCACTGATACCATCAGATGAAAGCACAATGCCCTGGACACCAATTCTCTCGTGGTCTGGGATGTCCCGACCATCCAGTAGGTGCCGGTTTGGGACAGACCGGGATTATTTCATCCCAACAGTTGAGATGGTCTGGCATCCTGGAACACATTTTTTTTAGAAATAAACTTTTTCCTCTTCATCCTTGTTCTTAGTTGTTGTTTCTGACCATCCCAATACCATACCAACTGGCGCTAGACCAAGATGGTTACCAGTGTTGGGATTTTAATTCTTGGTTTCAACCAAAGCAAAAACCACATTCTTGAATTGCATTGCAATAAGGCTACTAATGAAACAAAAAACATCATACCAGCTTTTTCCTCTTCTCGCTTCTTTGCAGCTTCGGCTCTTTGTTGTCGTACTAAGGCTAGACGCTCTGCAAAAGATCAAACTTGATCAGAGCCTTATGATGTATTGTATAATATGTCAAATAATCTAGTTACTTAAAAGGAGAAACTAGCGTTGCTTGCATAGAAATATGAATTTTTAAACTGCAAGATTGTGCTGAGGCCCTTTTAACCCATACCCACTCATGCTGTCATGCAGGTCCATAAACGTATTCTGCATGAGAGCAAACATGCATGGTGCACCTTTAATACTATTTTTGTCATAACTAGCATAATAGTTTAATGGTGCCAGAATGCAAGCCATGACATCTATAACATGATTCATGCAACTGATCAGAATCTACAAATTCCATGATACTTGAAAACCAAGATGTATCAAGGCTCAGCACAACGTGGTCACAAATAATGCTAGGCTACAGGACAGCATCACAAATGGTAATGATTTCTCTCATTAGTTCAAAATAAAAAAACCATCTGAAGTACACTGAAATCCCTTGCCTTTTTCCCCACAAACAAAATGCAGAAAACTAACAGTAGATCAACACCAGAGTTTTGCAAATCAAGATACAGTTAAGACTTATGACAATGCAAAGAGAACAAAACAATTTTCAAGAAGGATAATGTAGTGAATCCAAAACTCAAGTAATTTAATGCAATAAATCCACCCCAATATTAATTTTATCCAATAAGCAGATATCTACCAGAAGTTGTTGGCAGATTGCCACGACTAAAGCTACAATGATGCTTCCTCATAAACCGTAATCGGACTATATTCCAATTCCTCCTAATACTTGACAATTACATTCTTTCTTCATATCTGAAACATAAAGATTTTAGAGACAAACCAAGAAACCAATCCTCATTTCCTCCATTGATCCTGCTTTCTTTTCTATTTTGCTATTGGGTGTAAACTCCAAGGCTAAAGACAGTATTTGGCAGAATAAAGCTTTCAACTCTGTACACACTCTCTTATCAGCTGCCAAGAGAAGCCAACCTCCAATCCCATCTGAGTAGCAGTTCAATACGCTACATTTGCCAACTAACCAGATTCCAATTCACTTTTTCAAAGTCAGCAAAATACCTGAAATTTAACAAGTTTTTGCATTAACAGGCACTTCCTGGAAGGGTCTGGTCATACCCCTCTTCCTAGCAACCGGAGGTTTTGGGTTCAGATCTTGGGTAGTACAACACAAAGTGTTGGGACTGTCGTAATGTGGTGCAGCTGGGCCTCCTCCCTTTCAAAAACTCATATATCCATCCCTGCCACGTGCCACCAATTCCCGTAGCCCTTTAAAGCCTTTACCATGGTACTCACTAACACAACAACAGATCTCCTTTTTCAAATATTCACATTTTTAACAAATCGTCACACTACTGTCTACCTCTGTCCAATTCATCTTAGCAAATGCCAACAAAACCTTCTCATACTAAAAGATAAGTATAGTCTTCCTCAAGGCTAAACAAAACAATGAACTCTAGCCTAAGTGCCCGACAGTTGATCCTAGGCTAGAACATTAACTCAATTTAAAGTCAAGCATATAGTTGATGACCGAAGCAACCCAATCAAAACCAGTCCAGATATTTGTGACAGCGGTGCCAACCTAACCCACCTAAACCTAGTAAGACTACCAAACTAGACTGGGCTCAAATTAAATTCCTGTCACATCAATAATACAGATAGATAGATCACTCACTCACTCGCTCCGCACTCTGCACTCACGTCTATCAATAGATCACTCACTCGCGCATGCACACCCGCACATATACCTACACACACACACACACACACACACACACATATATGGGCTCAAATTAATAACCATATTATTTTAATGTATGTTGATACTAATGAAAAACAATTTTCATTAGTATTGTACCCTGCCCATATCCCACGCAGGTCATTATATTGCACTAATGTTTTATAATTTCTATGTCATTTCTATGATCATGATCTTAAAAGTGAAAATACAACCACTAATGGCCCCACTATACTGTATTTAAATATCCCTTGGATGCAATACTTTTCTATTTCTTACTAGATGCAGGTTGGAGTTGGATCATGATCCTAATATTTTGTAATAATATATTATTTTCCTATATCGATAGATATAGATTTACCGTTAAAATTTTTTTTATAGTAATAGTATAGCATAATATCAAATTTCAATTTATTTTAAAAAGTAATTGGGCCCTTATATATATATATATATATATATATATATATATATATATATATATATATATTCTATTTCCATTATCTATTCTATTATGCCTATTCTACATTCCATTTCAAGAAAAGTTGGAAAAAGAAAAAACTGCACTCCATGCATCGCACGAGTTATATGCCAGTTATAACCTAAACCCAATAAAACCCAAACTACCTATCCCAACAAAAGTTGTGCTTGAGTTGAAAATTATGGAATTAGCTTGAGTTTAAGTTTGGCTGTTCAAGTGGATTGTCCTGGCCGCTTAGCATAGTGTGTTGGTTAAGATGGGTTTGGCCCTTGATAACACCCAAACAGCACAAGCCACACCCCTAGTTCTTCCCCAACTTCAGCATAAAATTTGTGCCTTAAAATGAATGCAAACCCTTACAAACTTATAGCTTCTATACTCTGTGCCCAGACTTTTTAAAGTCCATGAAACTAGGAAGTTGCTCCTTAATGCATGGGCTTAATTTCTGTAATCAACGTCAGTTGTTTGCTGAGGGCAAGATTCCTTCCCACAAAATACCACCAAATAGGGCAATATAAAATTGCAATTGCAAGCATGCACAGAAATGTCTCATCCAGCACATGAGTAACTATTAGCTCTCTAGCAATTATATGATGCACATATCTTTTACAAGCACCACTGCTCATATATAGAAGAGGAATCACGTAAGAAAGAGTTTCTACTTAAAAGCACTCTAGATGCACATTTATGAGTTCTTGAAAAGGTGAATCTACATGTTCGTTCTGTTCATCACAGGATGTGAGTCTTTCTTCTTGAAAAACCTCTAGATGCACATTTATAAGATCTTGAAAAGGTAAATTTGCATGTTCATGCTGTTCATCACATGAATTTACTTGGAAACATTATGTAAGTAAATACCTATTAGAGTTCCAACTATGCATCCTATGAACTCATGGCATGCCAGAATCACAATGCAGGTTTATGAAAGGTAGCTTTTTCATAACCTTTTCAAACTAGTGATTCTTCTTTCTTCATGGAAGCCAAAAATCAGAGTGAGGGGTGAGATCAAACCCAGGTCTCTTGTATCTACACCAACAGGCTTTGCCACAATGAACCAGTTGACATCCTCAGTAATTTTACTATATATGACAAACAAAAAGCTTTACAGTTCTATTTAGAGCTCCTGGTCAAATTTGTAGAGCAAAATATATGCTCCAAACAAAAGCTAAATATAATACACAATTTTTTATAGAGAAATGAGATGCATCAATTGTTCATTTCAAAATCTTCTCTCTCATTTTGTATGATAATCAAGAAGAGCATGACATAATAAATCCAACTACCTAGTCCACTTCTGACCAACCAAGCTGGACAAGTCAGCTCTTTTTCACCTCTCTAGGAGCAAAGTTTAAATCGAACAATCATTCCCCATAAATTTTGCCATCCTTGATTTGCTTTCCACTCTACTAGGTCACTGCTTCATGCCATATATGGGTATAGTTACATGTACCACAACTAACATTCTAGCAGTCTGTAGTCAAAGACTATAGTAGCTGCCATAGATAGAACCTGGAACCTAATTCTAAGAGCTTCAGCCACTTCAGCCACCATTAATGGATCAGTTGGAATCAGCATGTGGTTGAAAACCTACTCCAGCCAAGGCCTCCAAAAGGGTAACATCAAGAGTAACTCATTGACTACACCTTACTTGACTTACTGACATGCTCAAGGCTTCCAGTTTTGAACATTGGACAGACTGCTCTTGGAGTAACAAACAATTTGTTAACATTTCAATTGGCATTAGTTGGAATGATAAATAAGATAGACTTCATGCAAGAAAACATTATGAAACAGGCTATATAAAGGGTTGCTGTAGTTTACATCTAGGAAACATGATGCATAAACATTATTTCAGCACATTCCTAAATAAGTCACTTTTGTCCAAACAACAAGTAGAAAAGCATGGTATCCTTCAATGTAACCACGAAACAAATAGGAAAACAAAATTTGCCAGGCTTTTCTTAATTTTACCTAAATCTTTTCTAGCTTGTTCTGTTTTTCCTTGCTCCTGCAGCCTCATGTATCGCTCATGAGCTTTTTGTTTCTCTATCTCCTCCCTATAACCATCAAAATTAATTCAATAAAGCAATATGAAAGAAACAAAACAAAACTCCAAAGCAAAACCACCACTAGATCCACCAATAAACCAGGCAGATTTAAGTAAAAGATTTCATGAGAGAAACAGTCCTAAAGAGAATAGACAAGTAGCATGTATAACACACCTTTCACGCCTTGAGAGTTCAGTTGTTCTCTCCGACTGCATTTAAGTTTGAAAATATGAATATACATCAGATTTATATAGAACTGATAACCAAGTACCAAAATTTGCACATTTTTACGTATAGGCAACAATAAAAACAAAGTGTGATATTTGAATAGAATTGTCGACAGAACTGTAAATAATATTTTGAGAATTTAATTCTGTTCATGTAAGCAACCAGTTTTATAAAAATAAAATAAAATAAAATAATGTCCTAGAATTAAGGTGAGGGATCTGATTCAAACATACCAACCTCCCTGAAATAAACAGCTTCGTGTAAGGGTTTTCTTCTTTTTTTTCTATTATCTAAGAAACAGAATAAAATTATGTTCATATGTGGAATTCAGAAGAGGGATCTGATACAGACATACCAAGCTTCCCAGATACAAATCGGTTTGGGTAAAAGGGTTTTCTAATTTTTTTCCCTGTTATGATGATAGAATTGGGTTTGGATAACATGACGATCCAACTATAAACAGGTCAGATTCAATTTCAGCCCCAAGACTCCATGGTCACCATAGGATGGACAGACCCTAGAAACCCAACCATAGGCCCCTAAGTTAGTAGTAACAGTTCAGCAGGCAACAGGCTAGTCGATATTTGGCCTGGATGATTAGGAAGATCATGTAGTTAATGGATAAGAAAAGAAACAAATACCGGACAGAAAAGTTAAGAGGCAACATTTTCAGCATTCATGATGTTTCTATTTCTACTTAATCTCACTTCATTTTGACACAAAACTAATATCCCTCGTCCCGACCCTTTTCCATTTTCATTTTTTAAGTATATAACTGACAAATAAAGTCCTCATGGTGTTGGCATCTCAGGTCCATATAAGATCAATGGGTTTGGTATGGCTTTGGTCTTTTCAACTTGATTATAAATGAGTTGGACATGGGTTAAACGTTTTCTAACAAACCCAAACACAAATAGATCCAACAAAGGTTTTAAGTTCGCCAAAATCAATCTATTTCAACCCCAGAAAAAAAAAGGGAATAGTTTCAGCTGAAATAAACCAAAACTGAATTTCAATCTCAGGTTTCAGCCAATTTCAGCTGAAACTGACCGAAACAAGCTACAAGTTTTTCAAGTAATATTTTGGTATTTACGATCATATTGGGATTACTTCTTCATTTAGTTAAGCAAATTCTTTATTTATTTGTACATAGGCTATATAATGTTTATTTTTTTATGATTTTTCTTTCTTTCTCTTGAGTTAAAAGAAGAGATGGATAATGAACAAAAACTTTGATGGACCGAGGCCTCCGGAAAGGCCTTTATTCCAACACATTACAAGGAGCACTGTGAACTAAATATATGGCATTTCAAAGAAATAACATCTTTCTAATATAAAATAAATATTGTATTTTATAATTACATGTGATTGATTGAATAACCATTGAACTTCAAAAAGAAAAGATAAATATATTTGTGAGTTTAACTGGAAAATAAAGAAAATATTTTTAATTCATTTGGCAGATTAAGATTTGTATATAAGAAAAATTGATTAGTGCTGGCATTTGTTAATATGGATATATATTGTCACACCTCATCTCAACTCACAGAGTGTAACGAGTGCATATGCAGAGTGCTAAGATATAATGCCTTCAAAACATGGGATTTACGTTAACTTGCACTTGGTCATTGATTGTTGCTACAAAATTACAACTCTAGAAGATACAACTTTAAAATTTAAAAAATAAAATAAAATAAAAAACCACTAGAACTTCAGCCAGTGCACAGAGAACACAAATAAGTAGCCAATGACATCCAAAAAATCACAAAACATCACATGCCAATGAGAAGCATTGCATAAAAAATTTAAAACATGGACAAAAACTGTGCAGCTTACATCAGCTTGTCTAGCTTTCATAGTCTTTGGTTTTACCAAGTTTGGATTCTCTATCTGAATAATGCCCTGGATGCCTTTCCTTCCCTGTCAACGTTATAAAGCAATCAAAAACAAGTATTAAACTACAAATAGGTTAAATATTTCAAATGTAATCATATGATAGATATTCAGCATGGCAGATAAAGCACCACAGTAGCAACAAACACGATGATCAAGAGAGATTACTACCTCAGTCTCTTCTTCAGAATCCTCTTCAGATTCCTCTTTGATTTCCTCCTCTTCTTCTTGTTCAGCCTTCTCCTGTTGGACTTACAAGAATAAGTTCCTTTTGATGAAACTAGCCCAAGTGAAACATCAAATAAGAGTATTGAACAAATTACTTGCACTTGAATGTACAGAATCCAACAACCAGATGATAGAAACGATTTAGCATTTATAACCACTAAATGCAATCTATAATAAAAAAAAAAATCATAAAAATCAACATTGGTACACAAGTGTAGCAACTAAAAATGAAACCAAGAAAATCATATTTACCAAGAGCTTATCAAGCATATGATTGCTTATCTTATAAGCTCACTCTTCTAAAAAATAATCCTAGGCTTAACTGTCTTAATTTGGATGACAGAGCCCTTCACATACACTGCAAAACACCTCATAAAACATAACATCTTGCAACCGCCTAGCACAAAAATCTCTGCCATCCCCTTCATTAGTCATCTATACTCTCATTACTCTTTACTACAATCAGACTAACTACATAGTTTCGAGGGCCATCAACCATTAGAAGCATCAAAATATCATACCAAATAACATTTTGTTGTATAATCAACCAAAAGTGTATTGCATCACCATTGGCAAAGAACTGCACAGACCATTAATGTTGGCAATGCACACTAAAGTGAACCATGGAACATGGGAGCATGTGACCAGAACTGATAAGGGCCACAAACCACACAGCTGCATTTGCTTAGATAAAAATATATTTGGGATGGATGGCATCTCCCTTGCGTAAAGGCGCAATTGCGTGTTGGCTTTAAGTTAAGGTGGGAAGAAGAGAGAGGAAAACTTTCATAGTATATATGAAACGGCAATGTTCATTAGATTTTCTTGTCATTGACATTTGTTTTCCTTGGCACATACGAGCAGTTGGCTCAAATTTGCTACAAGATGAGAGGGGATGTGACGGTGTAGTACCTGGCCTTTTATTCATGGTCAAGAGTTTGGTGTTTTGAGAATAATTCAGCAAAGTTTGGTGTTAGATATGTGTGCCCTAGAAGTCAGAATTGACTGACACTTGTTGTACACTTCTAAAGGCAAAATTATAATTTTGACTATAAATAATAAAATAGATTATTTTCTATAACAAACGTGTATTTAGTGTCTGTGATACATCCTTTGAGTTAATGGTAATGATAATTCATATTTTCAAGAGTTGAAAATTTAAGACATGAATTTTCGTTATTAACTCATGAAATGCTCCTGACCATAGGATCATCATGAGGATGATGATTGATCCGAAAGATCAGTTTACAATCGCTTCTTTATAGTAGATAAGTCTTGAGTCTACGGTGTAGAGACACCGAAGTGAGAGTACAGGTACTCATTAGAGAACGAGGCACTGAGCGTGACCACCTCGAGCAGTCATTAGGAAGTCTACATTCTCGTCGATGACTAGCTCGAAGCTGCAGTGGTGTGTCTAGTTCTTTGATCTGAAGTGAATCGGCAATTCACTTTGAGGGTGTTATAGTTTGACTATATCATGACTCGATCTCCTAACCATTCAGAATCCTGAGGTGTATATTGGCTATAGCATGTTCATTGTAGAAATTGGATCGCACCAAGAAAAAATCTATCTACCTCGGTAGATGGGAGCAACCCTATGATGATCATAAGAATCAAGTCCATAAGCCCATGACCATGGCAGTGTAAAATAATAGAAAGAGTTTCTATTAAGATTTTCACATCAGACTTGAATTAAATGATTAAATCATATAACAGAAATTAGGGTTTGACGAGTTTACCTTAACCCTAATCTGATTGGGGCTCAAGATAGAAGAACTTAATCACACATGTAACTGCACCGAGAGGTTCGTTTTCAGTTTTGATGGGTTGCCACCATATACTGCTAGGTGTCACTGGTGGATTTTAGGAGCAATTAGAATGATTTGGATGATCGATCATTCTAGTTGTCTGAATCAGAAAAATTCTGATCTATCGGAAGGTGTTTCGATGATAGAGATCGCGACATATCTCATTACCATACGGAACTGAACCTAACTGGATCATACAAACAAGAGTTTGGATCTAGATATCATCAATTGGACTAATCCAGTTCAATTGATTTGAATTAGATTTAATTAGGTTCAAGAAAATCGTGCTAGCACACTATTGAGCCTAACGTTCTCCTATTATCATTTTAAGTTGTCTCTAATGAGCCAAATATGTTTGTGCTCACTCAGGTATCTTTATATGGTCTAACTAGAACTTGTCCAAGTCAGAAAAGAGTTGTCTTAATTTATGAGATAAATTGGAGACAACACCTGCCATTTTTCGTCACATGCCAATTCTTGTCTTTTGACTTTGGTCAAACGTTGACCTTTGACACTTAGACATCTACCCATGTGTCATGCATCCATAGAAGAGCAGATAGGGGCTTGTCCCCTTGCTAGAAAATGGAAAGGAAGGGGCACACGCGCACGCCTAAGGAGGCGTGCACCCAAGAATAGGGACGCCTGGAGTCCCATACAGATGGGACTCCAAGTTGCTTCTTAGAATCAACTTAGGTGGCGCAAAGGAATTCTGTTTTGACCAATCTTGGCGCCACCTAAGGGTGTTGGAGAGGAGCCCTCATCTGATTGGATCAGGTGATGTCATCCCACCAATCAGATTTAGATCTAATTGCACGAAGCGACGTGATTGGCCGAGATGATGTGGCACTGCATAGCGCAGCAGGATCTATATAAACCCTGTCTGCGCCTAGCTTTTAAGAGGTTCTCCAATAGCCCACGCCACAAGGCCGCCCCCTCCCTCCACGCCATCTACAAATCCCCTCTCTCCTCTCCACGCCCAAGGGGATTTGGGCTTCAGTTTGGTGCGATCCAAGCAAGAGAAAGGTGACGAGAAAGGAGGAAGGCAGCACCGCTGCAAGAGATGATGCCCGATCTTCAAAAGGAGTTTTGAAGATCCTCCAAATCAGATCCAGATCTGATATTTGGAAAAGTGATAAAGAAGGAGAAGATCTCCAGATCCAGCCCGAGTGGATACCGGTAGAGGCCAGGCACTTGCGTGATTAGATCCAGAACCTTAGGCAATCAGCAGGATCATCACAGGGTAATCAGATTACCCAACAATAAGGTACAAAATTAAATCTATTTTAATTTATTTTTATTTTTATTAAATCTATAAAATCAAATCTGAAATATCTTAGATCTGATCTGCATTCAGAAGAGAAAATTTTTGAAATATCTCTCTTAATCCAATCAGATCTGAACGAAACTGATCCGAAAAACTGGAATTTTTTCTTCAACTGGTATCAAAGCCATATTCTCATAAATTATTTAGATCTGATTTAAATTTATTTTTGATCTAATAATTAGGTGATTTCAAATGTCATATGAGATGTGATTAGATCTGAAATCAGAAAAATTAAAATTAAATAATTTAGATCTAAGTTCTACAAGATACATGACTAGTTGTAGAATAGAATTGTTCTATCTATAGTCTTGCATGATTATAATTTAATTTGATTAAGTTATGATTTTAAATTAATTTATTTACTATTTTCTGATGTTATAAATATTATAATAAGATCTAAAAAATAGAAAATAAAATTATTTAACTTTTGGTTCATATGAGATATGATGCATACATGTTTAGACTAGTTGTAGAATAGTTCTACATAATTATCTAAAATAGAATTTATTTTGATGTGATCAATTTAAATTTGATTTTTTAGATGAATTATAAGAAAATTTAGATATGAAAACATGCATGATATGATGCATGAGATGTATGCAAAACATGTTTATAGTTAGATCAATTTTTATATATGAGATATATGATGTAGATCTAACTAGTTTTGTAGTTTTTATATTTCTGATTAAGACGTTCTCCTTGGCCGTCCGGTCATAAGAATAAAGTAGGGTTTAAATGCCCTCTCCTCCCATTTGATGGGATGTTCTTATGATGTGTAGGGATACTGCGCGTTCGTCCTTAATCAAAAACCCAAAAACTTAGTTTCTGCAAAACCCTAAATCCTGAAACCCTAGGATTTTATTTACATGTTTTGTTTATGAATCCTAAACTTAATTAAGAATTAAGATTATGAAATATGTTGGATCTAAAATTGAGAATTTAAGATCTAAAACATATTCATAAAATTGGGTTCAGGCTTGGGTAGCTCAATTAGGTCTAAGCGGTTGATCAAACCGAATCAAGAGTTGATTAGTTGGGATCAAGAGTACTTAAATTGACCAGCCTAATGGGATTAAGTCTGGATCAAGATCGAATCAAGCTAAGACCTAATTAAGCTCAGTGGTTAGAGTCTAGATTCTAGGCTAACCCGATTGGTTCTGACTCAACAATTTGATGTCTAAGGTAAGTTTGGCAGATACGACCGACTGATTTTTAATTGAGAGTTACTCAACTCGAATGCATTCTTGTCGAATTAATGGCATATCCCTTCCACTGGTCTTACTTATCTAGCCATATTTGTTGGCTCAGTCCTGATCTGAGGTGGTCAATAATCCGAGCTAACCCATGCCACTAGATTAGTCATAATGGTTATGACTATGTCAAGTCTAGTTTAATGAGACCTAAATCAAATCTTCCTAAGAAAAGATTAAGCCTAAGGTCTTCCACCATTGTAGACGTGCGGGCCCTTCCCAAGATTGATTATTCTCAACTGGTTACAGTGGTTCAGTTGCACCAAAAAGACGCAACCATGTCTATTAGGCATTGGATGCTATGGGCTGGAGGATGGATTGGGCTCAATATTCCGGATACGGTAAGAAATTCAATTAGAAATTCAATCTATGCAAATATGGGTCTGACTTAACTAAGAAGTGGATCAATATTCCGGACATGGTGAGATTCATGAATTAGAGACGAAGTTTGGGTGCACCATGATTAGAGAATCATTGAACAAGAATTGTTCACTCATTGGCTAACCCATCATCAATAACTATTAGGTGAGGTGATGAGTCAATTGGTGGAACCGTACCATCCACTAGAAATCATTAATCATGAAGATTTTCGCATCTCTACAGAGAGAGTGTAGGAATCCGAGAAAATAGTGGAAGCTAATTTATTTAAAAATAAAATCCCTAAATAAATTGGTCAAGTCTTAATTACAATATCTAAATAGAAACTTTGACTCTCTATAGAAAAATGTCTGCGTCCAATCCACTAGCATGTAACCTGGACACCCATAGACTGATCGGATCCAATTACAAGGATTAGCTCTGAAACTTTAAAATCGTTTTAGGTTCCGAGAAGTTAACTCATATATTGGACCAGGACCCTCTCACCTTACCAGCTCGTCCATCCGCTGAACAGAGAGCGTCTCTTGACAAGTGGACGGACGAAGATAACAAAACCAGATACTACATGTTGGGCTTGATGTCTAATGAGCTTCAGCGCCAACATGAAGATATCAAGACTATCCGCCGAATGTTGGCACACCTACAAGAGATGTTTGGTGAACAGAATCGCACAGCTAAATATCAAATCACTAAACGACTGTTCAAGGCTAAAATACGTGATGGACAGTCAGTCCAAGATCATTGTCTGATGATGATCAAGGATTTGGAAAAGCTTGAGAAACTCGGAGTGAAGTTGGACCTGAATCTGTAGAATGATATAATTCTGCAATCCTTGACTGATGCATATGAGCAGTTCATCATAAACTACCATATGCATAAACTTCAAAATTTTCTGACCGAGCCTATGAATATGCTGGTTACTCCTAAGCTTTCTATGAAATGTTCTAAAGGCTCAGTGCTTGCTATGGAACGGACTTTTTCCAAGAGAAAGTCTTTTGGAAAGAAGAAGTCTGTGAAAAAGCAGAAGATGGAAGGAGAAAAGAAGAAAAAAGCAGAGCTGAAGAAGAAAACCGCTGACAAAGGAAAATATTTTCATTATAACACTGACGGCCACTAGAAGCGGAACTGCCCTACTTACCTGACCATCCTGAAGAATAAGAAGGATACAGGTCCTTCTAGAAATATGCTCGTTATTGAGTCTAACCTTACGGTTTCTTCTACATCCAGTTGGGTGCTTAACTCTGGTTCTTTGCTCATTTGTACACTTCCATGCAGGATCTTAAGAATAGCAGGAGGCTGAGGGATAGTGAGATGATCCTACGCATCGAAAATGGAGCAAGAGTTGCTGCTGTGGTCGTGAGAACATACCCTCTTCGACTACCATCTGATTTAGACTTAATATTAAAAGACTGTTATTATATACTTGCAACAAGCAAAAATTTGATTTCTTTTTCATGCCTAGCACTAGAAGGCTATGTAATTAGTTTTCTTAAGAACCATTGTAACATTCTTTATGAAAGAAATAAAATTATAAGTAGTTTTCTTATTAACGATCTTTACCAGTTACATATTGATGCATCTAATTTTAATATCGAGCAAAATATGAATGCCATGAAACGACCTAGGGATAATCCAAATGATAGGTATCTATGGCACCTAAGACTAGGTCATATAGTAGAAGATAGGGTCAACAAATTGGAGAAAATCGAGCTATTGAATCCGTTGACTTCCGAGTCATTCAATTTGTGAATCTTGTCTTCATGGCAAAATGATAAAACTCCCTTTTATAGGACATGGAGAAAAAGCCACGGATCTTCTTGCCCTAGTACATACTGATGTGTGCGGCCCATTTGATATGCCGACCAGAGGCAATTTTGTCTACTTCATAACCTTTACCGACGATTTATCTAGGTATGGATATGTGTATCTTATGAAATACAAGTCTAAAGCTTCTGAAAAAATTTAAGAAATTCAGACATGGAGTAGAAATGCAAACTGAAAAATTCATTAAGGTTCTTCGATCAGATCGAGGAGGTGAATACCTTAGTCGAAAATTCCTATAATATCTCAAGAAAAATAGCATAGTCTCTCAATGGACTCCACCTGAAACACCTCAACTCAACGGAATTTCAGAACGGAGGAACCGAATCCTATTAGATATGATCCGATCCATGATGAGCTTCACAGACCTCCCTCATTTTCTTTGGGGATAGTTTATTAACTGTAATATACTTACTGAATAGGGTTCCTTCTAAAACCGTTCCTACCACACCGTATGAGATATGGCATGGTAAGAAACCAAGTCTGAGTCATCTCAGAATTTGGGGTTGTCCGACTCATGTCAAAAGACAACAAGCGGACAAGTTAGATTTTAGGTCCTTTAGAGCTCGATTTATAGGATATCCTAAAGAGTCATTAGGATATTATTTCTACATTCCAGAAGATCACAATGTGATTGTGAGTCGACATGCCATCTTTCTTAAAAAATAGTTTATTCAAGATAGTGGCATTGAAAAGCAGATTAAGCTCGAGAAGAAAATCTCACAAAAGCAACGAGCTAAGGACCAAATGGAACCAAATCAGGTTAAGCCAATACAATCACTACCTCCTCCATCTCGTAGATCGGAAAGGATTTTCCATCCTCTTGAGAGGTACTTAGGTACTATTTCAGAGAAAATAGAGGAAATGTTCCTCGTGAGTAATGGGATTCATGATGATGATCCCAAAACCTATAACGAGGCGATATCAGATATTGACTCCGAGAAATGGTTAGAGGCAATGAAGTCAGAAATTGACTCGATGCACTCAAACCAAGTCTGGATCTTGGTAGATCCACCAAAAGATATAGTACCTATTGGATGTAAATGAATCTACAAGAGAAAAATTAATGCAGATGAAAATGTGGAGACATTCAAAGCTAGATTAGTGGCAAAAGGTTATAGTCAACGTGAAGGCATTGACTATCAGGATACCTTTTCGTTAGTAGCGATGCTAAAATCCATCCACACATTGCTTGCTATTGCAGCCTATTTCGATTATGAAATATGGCAAATGGACGTGAAAACGGCGTTCTTAAATGGATATCTTGATGAAGATATCTATATAAAACAGCCGTTAGGTTTCACATCCAGTGATACTGATCACAAGATATGCAAGCTGCAAAGATCCATATATGGACTTAAGCATCTCAGAGCTGGAATACTCGTTTTAATGATGTGATCAAATTATTTGATTTCATCAAGAACGAGGAATCATGTATCTTCAAAAAGGTCAGTAGGAGCACTGTTGTCTTCCTCGTATTGTACATGAATGATATCCTCTTTATTAGGAATGATATTCCCATAATGACCACAGTTAAAATGTGGTTATCCAAAGAATTCTCCATGAAAGACCTAGGAGAAGCATCCTTTATTCTAGGAATTAAGGTCTATAGAGATAAACCGAATAAGATGCTAGGACTTTCACAGAAGATGTACATAGAGAAAGTGTTAAAGAGATTTAGCATGGAAAACTCTAAGAGGGGTTTGGTACCTGTTGGGGATAAACCCCGCTCCTGCCGAAGTCCAATTCGATGCTCAGCCTAATGCAATCGATAGTCACGGACGAGCTTCAGCGGACGGATCTTAGCCAAACTCCTTCAGCCGACCAAACCCCTCGACGACCGAGCTTCAGTCGGACTCCCGCGAGAGCCTGAGCTCCCTCCGCACTCCTTCAACCGAACTCCTTTCGAGCTTTCCCTCGGTCGAACTCCTCCAAGAGTTCGAACTCTCCTGAAATTGATATATACCGAAGTCCACCGATCAATACCTGCTTTCTCAGAGCCACGACTATTAAATCTGGACGAACTATCGCCATCAGTCTGCCACAGGCGACGCGATCGGACGACATGGCCACTGGCGACACCACTCTCTCCGTAGCCAGCCCCATGCGACCCACGACCCATCAATATGACTGTCACTATCCGCCTGACGATGCCTTCCTCTCCGTACTGAACTCCATGCGGTCCCGAGCAGCCCGCGGCCGGACGATATGGCCATCACCATCAATCAAGCTCCGATTATAAAAAGGACCCTCCAGATACGCTAACTCTAAGCTTTAAGCTCTTCTCTCCTTTAAGCTCTGCGGAACTCATTTCCGAGCACTCCATTTTTGTTGGCCAGAGCTGACTTAATCGTCGGAAGGTCCTGCCGGAGCCACCCCCCACCGGCTCCGGACGGAACTTTGTTTTGCAAGTCCCCGACGGCGACCTCGTCCACCTCCGCTCCAGCTGGATCCAGCGACGATCAGTTTCTGCACCAACAGATTAGCGCTAGAAGGAGGGCACGAACCTCCAAGGTTCCCTTGTTCTTAAAGGAGTGCTCGGCGATGATTTCTCTTTTTCCTCTTCGGATATCTCTCTTCTTCCTCTCTAGAGTTCTTTTCCGAAGAGAAAATGCCTCCCAGGAGAGCTTCGACTCGACGATCGGCGGCATCCGTGCCAAGTCCATCTGCTTCCGTTTCAGCCCCGACAGCCCAGGTTCCACCTGAAGCCACCGGAGATGTGGAGCAGTTCAACCTGCTGGTCCAGCAGGTTCGTGGCCTCGTCGAGATGATGCAGGCCGTGCGACAACCTTCGACGAAGACTTTGCCAACAAATCCGCCATGAGGATGCGAGGAACCGGCCTTAAGGAAGCGCATTTGGCCTAGCTTACCAATCACCCTTAGGAAGAAGAAACAGAGAACAGAAGTTCTCCCCTAGAAGACTTCACAGGAGGGCAGAATGAAGTTCGGTGCAAGCGAGGCCGAACTCCCCCTCGAGCTTGCCATCAAGGAAGCTCCGACGAAGGCTTCACAGGAGGGCGGAATGAAGTTCGGTGCAAGCAAAGCCGCCGAACTCCCCCTCGAGCTCGTCATCAAGAAAGCTCCGACAAAGGGGCGTGAAGTTCTCCCGCAGGTGTCACAGAAGGTAGAATGAAGTTCGGCCACGTTCACGACATCCCCAGCACAAGCGAGGCCGAACTCCCCCTCAAACTCGTCATCAAGAAAGCCCCGACAAAGGGGCATGAAGTTCTCCCGCAGGTTTCACAAGAGGACGGAATGAAGTTCGGCCGCGCTTACGACCTCCCCAGCGCAAGCAAGGCCCGAACTCCTCGAGCTCGCCACTAAGAAAGCCCCGACAGAAGGGCGCGAAGAAATCCTCCCGAAAGGTTCCACAACTACGCCCCCCGCAACGCTCCTCAAACTCAAATTCTAATGGAAGTTTAGAACTAGCTACGAAGACCAAAAGGATTACGATCTCCCCCAAACAAGCGCGATCGAAGCAAGTACTGCCTCTACCATGACGACTACGGCCACGACACTGAGAATGCATTCAGCTTCGAGGCGAAATTGAGGAGCTCGTCAGAAAGGGACGGCTGGGTAAATTCCTTGGACGCCGGCCCGAAGCAGAAGAAGATCGGCCAAGAGCGCTGCCGTAGCCGAAAATGACAAGGAGGTCGACCGCCTCATGGCATCATCAACATTACCCCTGGAAGGAGCTTGGTACTTCGGCGATTCGTCATCTCCCAGCGTCAAAGCCGAGAGAAGCTTGCTCTTAACTGAGAAGGCCAGCATGAGATGGAAGAGATCGTCCGGCCCGGGACTTACTACCCAAGGAAACCCGGAGGAACAACACCCCCACGACCCTGAAACGGGGATGCGCTGCCAGTAACTTTCTTTCAATAAAATTCTTCCCTTTCAATAATATTATTTCTGGATGCAAAAATTATGTGATGACAGAGAAGAAGCAGTCAATAGTTACCGTGTTAGGAACAGAAGGAGAACCTCGTCCTAACACGAGCAGGTCAAAGACCTTCAATCTCGACTAGAGATAAGATATCTTCCAAGCGACCGAGTCAATCTCGGCTAGAGATAAGATCTCTCCCGAACGACCGCGACAACCTCAGCCAGAGATAAGATCTCTCCCGAGCGATCGTGACAACCTCGGCCAGAGATAAGATCCCAAGCGACCGAGCCAAACCTCGGCCAGAGATAAGATCTCTTCCGAGCGACCGCGACAACTTCGACTAGAGATAAAATCTCTCTCGAGCGCCCGAGCCAACCTCGGCCAGAGATAAAATTTCTCTCGAGCGACCGAGTCAACCTCGGCCAGAGATAAGATCTCTTCCGAGCGACCGCGACAATGTTGGCTAGAGATAAGATCTCTTCCGAGCGATCGAGCCAATCTCGACTAGAGATAAGATCTCTTCCGAGCGACCGCGACAACCTCGACTAGAGATAAGATCTCTCCCGAGCGACCGAATCAACCTCGGTCAGAGATAAGATCTCTTCCGAGCAACCGCGACAACCTCGGCTAGAGATAAGATCTCTCCCGAGTGCCCGAGCCAACCTCAGCTGCAGGAGATAAGATCTCCCTCGAGGCAACCTCGGCTACAGGAGATAAGATCTCCCCCGAGCATCTGGGCCAACCTCAACTGCAGGAGATAAGATCTCCTCCGAGCGCCCGCATCAATTCTCGATTACAGAAGATAAGATCTCCCTCGAGGCAACCTCGGCTGCAAGAGATAAGATCTCCCCCAAGCGTCCGGATCAACCTTGGCTGCAGAAGATAAGATCTCCGAGCGTCTGGGCCAACCTCAGCTGCAGGAGATAAGATCTCCCCTGAGGCAACCTCGGCTGCAGGAGATAAGATCTCCCCCGAACGTTCGGACCAACCTCGACTGCAGGAGATAAGATCTTCTCCGAGGCAACCTCGACTGCAGGAGATAAGATCTCTCCCCGAGCGTCCGCATCAACCTCGGCTGCAGGAGATAAGATCTCCCCCGAGCGTTCGGACCAACCTCGACTGCAGGAGATAAGATCTCCCGCGAACGTCCGGGCCAACCTCGGCTGCAGGAGATAAGATCTCCCGCGAGGCAACCTCGACTGCAAAAGATAAGATCTCCTCCGAGCGCCCGCATCAACCTCGGCTGCAAGAGAGATAAGATCTCCCCCGAGCGTCCGAGCCAACCTCGACTGCAGGAGATAAGATCTCTCATGAGGCAACCTCGGCTGTAGGAGATAAGATCTCCCCCGAGCATCCAGGCCAACCCTTGGCTGCAGGAGATAAGATCTCTCCCCAGGCAACCTCAGGAGATAACATTATCCTCCGAGCGCCCACATCAACCCTCGACTGTAGGAGATAAGATCTCCTCCGAGGCAACCTCGGCTGCAGGAGACAAGATCTCTCTCGAGCGTCCGGACCAACCTCGGCTGCAGAAGATAAGATCTCCTCCGAACGTCCGGACCAACCTCGGCTGCAAGAGATAAGATCTCCCCCGAGGCAACCTCGACTACAGGAGATAAGATCTCCCTCGAGCGTCCGCATCAACCTCGACTGCAGGAGATAAGATCTCCCCCGAGGCGACTTCGGCTGTAGGAGATAAGATCTCCCCCGAGTGTCCGGACCAACCTCGACTGCAAGAGATAAGATCTCCTCTGAGGCAACCTCGACTGCAGGAGATAAGATCTCCCCCGAGGCGGCAACCTCGACTGAAAGATATAAGATCTCCGAGCGCCCGTATCAACCTTGACTGCAGGAGATAAAATCTCCCCCGAGACAAACCTCGGCTGTAGGAGATAAGATCTCCCCCAAGGCAGCAACCTCGACTGAAGGAGATAAGATCTTCCCCAAGCGACCGCATCAACCTCGGCCAGAGATCAGATCTCTCCCGAGCGTCCGTATTAACCTCGGTTGCAGGAGAAGAGATCTCCCTCGAGTCAGCCTCGACTGCTGGAAACAATATCGCCCTCGAGGAGATCAACCTCCGACCTCAACCGTAGGAGACGAGATCTACTTCAACCTTGACTGGAGAATATCTCCCCCGAGCTTCAATCCGAACCAGCATGAAGTCCAGAAGAGAACTTCGACATTCGCCTTCTCTGCACTCCCTTCAAGTTTCAAACTCGAAAGTGGGAGGATCATTATTGAGGATAAACCTCGCTCCTATCGAAGTCCAATTTGATACTCAGCCTAATGCAACCGGTAGTCACGGACGAGCTTCAGCGGACGGATCTTAGCCGAACTCCTTCAGCCGACCAAACCCCTCGGCGATCGAGCTTCAGTCGGACTCCCGCGAGAGCCCGAGCTCCCTCCACACTCCTCCGACCGAACTCCTTTCGAGCTTTCCCTCGGTCGAACTCCTCCAAGAGTCCGAACTCCCCTGAAATTGATACGTACCGAAGTCCACCGATCAATGCCTGCTTTCTCAGAGCCACGACTATTAAATCTAGATGAACTGTCGCCATCAGTCTGCCACAAACGACGCGATCGGACGACATTGCCACTGACGACACCACTCTCTCCGTAGCCAATCCCGTGCGACCCACGATCCATCAGTGTGGCTGTCACTATCCGCCTGACGACGCCTTCCTCTCCGTACCGAACTCCATGCGGCTCCGAGCAGCCCGCGATCGGACGATATGGCCATCACCATCAATCAAGCTCCGCCTATAAAAAGGATCCTCTAGATACGCTAACTCTAAGCTTTAAGCTCTCCTCTCCTTCTCTAAGCTCTGCGGACTCATTCTCAAGTACTTCATTTCTGTTGGCCAGAGCTGACTTGATCGTCGGAGGATCCTGCCGAAGCCACCCCCACCGACTCCGGACGGAACTTTATTTTGCAGGTCTCCGACAGCGATCTCATCCACCTCCGCTCCAGTTGGATCCGACGACGATCAGTTTCTGCACCAACAATACCCTTCAGATATGGCATTCATCTTTTCAAAAAGATGTGCCCTAGCACACCTGAGGAAATAGAATGCATGAGCAAGATCCCTTATGCTTCAGCAATAGGGAGCCTCATGTATGTCATATTATGTACACGATCTGATATAGCCCATACTGTGAGTATCACGAGCAGATATCAATCGAATCCAGATAAAGAACACTGGACTTCTGTGAAATATATCCTTAGGTACTTGAGAAGAACTAAGGATATGTTGTTGGTTTTTGGTAGTGGAGAACTCCAAGTCCAGGGGTATACAGACTCAGATTTTATGTCCGATGTAGATGATCGAAAGTCGACATCTAGGATTCTGTTTGTGTGTAATGATGGTGTTGTCAGTTGGAAGAATTTTAAGCAGACAATGATAACAGATTCCACCATGGAAGCAGAATACATCGCTGCGTCAGAAGCTACGAAGAAGGCATTCTGGTACAAAAAATTTACAGCAGAAATCAGAGTAATGCCATCAGATGCCATTCCTCTATACTGCGACAACAATGGTGCCATAACCCTTGCTAAAGAGCCAAGGTCTCACCAGAAATCCAAGCACATCGAGCGGCGATACCACCTCATCCGCGATTACCTCGAGAAGGGTTACGTCGAGGTCAAGAGAGTCGACTCCGCAGATAATGCGGCGAACCCACTTACAAAGCCGTTGGGCCAGTAGAAGATCGAAGCCCACCTTGAGAAGATGGAACTTAGATTTGTAGCCAATTGGCTTTAGGTCAAGTGGGAGTTTGTTAGATATGTGTGCCCTAGAAGCCAGAATTGGCTGACACTTGTAATACACTTCTAAGGGGCAAAATTATAATTTTGACTATAAATAATAAAATGGGTTATTTTCTATCACATATGTGTATTTAGTGTCTGTGATACATCCCTTGAGTTAATGGTAATGATAATTCATATTTTCAAGAGTTGAAAATTTAAGACATGAATTTTCATTATTAACTCATAAAATGCTCCTGACCGTAGGATCATCATGAGGATGGTGATTGATCCGAAAGGTTGGTGTACAATCGCTTCTTTATAGTAGATGAGTCTTGAGTCTACGGTGTGGAGACACCGGAGCGAGAGTACAGGTACTCGTTAGAGAACGAGGGCACTGAGCGTGACCACCTCGAGTAGTCATTAAGGAAGTCTACCTTCTCGTCAATGACTGACTCGATGCTGCAGTGGTGTGTCTGGTTCTTTGACCTGAGGTGCATCGGTAGTTCACCTTGAGGGTGTTATAGTTTGACTACACCATTACTCGATCTCCTAGCCATTCAGGAACCCTGAGGTGTATGTTGGCTATAGCATGTTCATTGTAGGAATTGGATTGCATCAAGATGGAATCTATCTACCTCGGTGGTATGAGGAGCAGCCCTATGATGATCATGAGAATCAAGTCCATAAGCCCATGGCCATGGCAGAGTGAAATAATAGAAAGAGTTTCTATTTAGATTTTCACATCGGACTTGAATCGAATGATTACATCATATGACAGAAACTAGGGTTTGACGAGTTCACCTTAACCCTAATCTGATCGGGGCTCAAGATAGAAGAACTTAATCACACAGGTAGCTGCACCAAGAGGTTCGCATTTTCAGCTCTGATGGGTTGCCACCATATACTGCTAGGTGTCACTGGTGGATTTTGGGAGCAATTAGAATGATTTAGATGATCGATCATTCTAGCTTGTTCGAATCAGAAGAGTTCTGATCCATCGAAAGGAGTTTCGATGATGTCGATGATAGAGATCATGACATATCCCATTACCATACAGAAACTGAACCTAACTGGATCACACAAACAAGAATTTGGATCTGGATATCATCAACTGGACTAACCCAGTTCAATTGATTTGAATTAGATTCAATTAGGTTTAAGAAAATCGTGCTAACATATGATTGAGCCTAACGTTCTCCTTCTATTATCATTTTAAGTTATCTCTGACTGAACCAAATGTGTTTGTGCTCACTCAGATACCTTTATATGGTCTGACTGGAACTTGTCCAAGTCAGAAAAGGATTGTCTTAATTTATGAGATAAGTTGAAGACAACACCTGCCATTTTCCGTCACCTGCCAATTCTTGTCTTTTGACTTTGGTCAAACGTTGACCTTTGACACTTAGACATCTGCCCATGTGTCATGCACCCATAGAAGAGCAGATAGGGGCTTGTCCCCTTGCTAGAAAATGAAAAGGAGGGGGCGCACGCGCACGCCTAGGGAGGCGTGCGCCCAAGAATAGGGACGCCTGAAGTCCCATACAGATGGAACTCCAGGTTGCTTCTTAGAATCAACTTAGGTGGCACAAAGGAACTCTATTTTGACCGGTCTTGACGCCACCTAAGGGTGTTGGAACGGACCCCTCATCTGATTGGATCAGATGATGTCATCCCACCAATCAGATTTAGATCTGATTGCACGAAGCAACGTGATTGACCGAGATGATGTGGCACTGCATGGTGCAGCAGGATCTATATAAACCCTGTCTACGCCTAGCTTTTAAGAGGTTCTCCAATAGCCCACACCACAAGACCGCCCCTCTCCCTCCTCCACGCCATCTTCAAATCTCCTCTCTTTTCTCCACACCCAAGGGGATTTGAGCTCCAGTTTGGTGCGATCCAAGCAAGAAAAAGGTGATGAGAAAGGAAGAAGGCAGCACTGCTGCAAAAGACGATACCCGATCTTCAAAAAGAGTTTTGAAGATCCTCCAAATCAGATCCAAATCTGATATTGGAAAAGTGATAAAGAAGGAGAAGATCTTCAAATCCAGTCCGAGTGGATATCGGTAATGGCCGGGCACTTGCGTGGTTAGATCCAGAACCTCAGGCAATCAACAGGATCATCATAGGATAATCAGATTATCCAACAACAAGGTACAAAATTAAATCTATTTTAATTTATTTTTTATTTTTATTAGATCTATAAAATCAGATCTGAAATGTCTCAGATCTGATCTGGATTCAGAAGAGAAAATTTTTGAAATATCTCTCTTGATCCAATTATATCTGAACGAACCTGATCCGGGAAACTGAGATTTTTCCTTCATCTCCTTTGCGTAAAGGCGTAATTGCATGTTGGCTTTAAGTTAAGGTGGAAAGAAGAGAGAAAAACTTCCATAGTATATATGACAAGGCAATGTTCATTAGATTTTCTTGTCATTGACATTTGTTTTCCTTGGCACATACCAGCAGTTGGCTCAAATTTGCTACAAGACGAGAGGGGATGTGACAGAGGGGTGACTGGCCTTTTATTCATAGTCAAGAGTTTGGTGTTTTGGGAATAATTCAGCAGAGGCAAAGATTCAGCACTCCAAACAATAATAAAAAAAGATTTTTCAGATTTCTAAAATAATTCATATAATTATAAATCAGAAAAAAAAACATGAAAACAAAGAATTCAAGATTGTTGACATATTCATACATTACTGACAGTTACAAGAAAGATGAATACAATGAAGAATGAACAATGGCAAAAAAAATCACCACTAGCAGATATTTTCTAATCTACATGTTTCTTGGATAAATCATGAATAATGCATTAAAAGTCTCAACTTCAAAAATAATTAAATGTTCCTGCTTATTGGATAAGAGAATCATTTATCCAACAATAACTTCGATAACTCAACAAACCTTCAATAATTTAGAGAATGCCGTTACTATGTTTTAAAGAAGCCTTAAGGTAAGGGGGAAAAAAGCAATTTAGGGCATTATTTAACCATATCTCACCCCGATATCGTCAGCAGTTTTGCAGCTGAAAAGAACTTCAAAGTCTTTCCAGGTTATTTATGCAAGGAAAATCTTCACATAAAATGTATATCAAAATGGGATGGATGGATTATGTGATTGTGAAATTGAGAGTCAATTCCCAGTTATATCTTTCGTTCTAGATAATGGGTTTCTTTCTCCGCATTTTGCAAGACGTGCAAAGATGCCATTCAGCTGTTGGTCTTCTTCCTCTTCAAAGTGAATTTTGGCAAGGGAAAGAAAAGGAGGATATACTAGGTGACAACAATAGGTGGTCTGACTTCTTAGCTTCAATTTCAGATGAGGATTTTTCATTCCTACATGGTGGACATACCAATCAGAACGACACCATAATAGCACCTTTCAACCATAGAATAGTATCAAAACAATTTTTTTGGGAAAATATCCTTGAAGCATGTTTAGATTGATATGTCAAAATTGTCTTGATACATCGCTGTTAATCTTATAATGTGATTATCAGAAAGATTAAAGAGCAAAATGTGTAGAATCACACAGAGGTAGAATTCTCTGTGCCCATGAAAAACAAGATCTGGACACTAAATAAGATAGTCTACAATTCTTTTAGGAGAGAAAATGCAGAAGTTAAAAGTTCAGAAGTAAGGAGTGTATCGAATCAGAGGAAATAGCTTCAAGACAAATAACTGAGATGATTTCCTAAAATGATGGCAACATAAATACTAGATAAGGAGGAAAATGAGTTATAAAATGTGATTCGAATTTAATGGTCAAACGTTCGAGCAAAATGAAGACTAGGAACAATTATTTACTAGCTACAATAACTGACATATAACTTTCTAATCAAGACTAGTAAAGCAGGAACTTAAATGCAATCAAAAAACAAAGAGAGAAAGTGGTTCGTATATACAGATTAAAATGATATTGATGCTGACAAAGTTCTTTGATAGGTTTTTTAACATAAGCTTGCAGTTCTAATGACAAAAAGGGGAAGATTTGCTTAAAAGAAAGGGAAAAATTAAGTCTGTAGGGCTAAGCACCACATTTGTTGCCAATGCCAAAGCAAAACAGCCACCAAAACTATTGGTATATGCCTTTTCACACAGAAGTATTCACAAGATAATGCAATTCTATTTTTCTATGAAAACAGTATAAGTGCTAACCTGCTTAAATGTGCGAGGGCGAGCTGAGGTACCAGCAACTGCAATAGATATGAAACCAAATTAGAAGAGAAGAGATTACAATGTCTTACTACAATCATGACAAACAAGCAAAATTTTAAAGTGTGGACCCAAGGACTTGTATATTAATCATCTCCTACACAGCAGTGGTGTTTGTCTTGTATTATAAGACCCAAGCACAAAAGCTACCAGACTTAACACAAGGATTAATACAAAACAAATGTACCAGCAAGATCCACGAACCACAACCAATAAGTTAAAATCATTACTTTTAGAGGCCAAAAAAAAGGTCACAAAGTGATTTGACATCATGATCATCTCACACATCATAACCCATTAATAAGAAAATATCTATAAGTGTATCATTGGAAATTAACCCAAAAAAAAAAACACCTATTGCAGCAAATGAACGACGGGGGGGAGGAAGAGAAAGGGTGGGAGAGTGACAAGATACCATGACAAGAAGCAAAAACAAAAAAAATACCATAAACACATGCTCATTCTGCAGGGCCATGCTAAACTAGAAAACTAAAACAAGCGTGTTATAGTGAAAGCACTTTAAGAACTTTAAAAGTGTCTTTTTAAAGAAAATTTCAAGTCCAAAAACCCAGCTAGATGTTAAAGAACAGCATATTCAGAGACATATCACTTGCCAGATTCATAGCTTCACAAACCGAACAAGTACATAACCACAACAGAGATTTTTAAGCTGTAAAGAATGCATCCATGACTTAATCATAGATTAAGTAATTTCAACAGCCATCAGAATCACAACAAGGACAACTGTTCGAGACGGTCAGAGAACTCATATAGCACCTACTTTGAAGTACTAAATATTTTTATATTGAAACCAATGTCATACAGGTCAGCACAATTCAATCTTTGAACGATATCATTATTAAGAGAAAAAAACTGTTTACAGGTCAATCACACTAACCAGAATTTTTGTGAATCTATTACATTTTTTATGGAATTCCTGGTATTAGTTTCAGTGCCAGCTGTATTTAAGTTCTTAACAAGTTCAAATAACATCATCCCAACACTTTGTTAGAAGGTCAAACTAGAGTAGATATTAATTATCATAACAGCTGCATTATGATGGAAAACAAGGCTGATAAAATTTGATTCCTTTCCTGACTCCTATGGCAAGCAGATTCGAACATTTCAGAGTAGAAATCAGTAAAGGTATGCTCAGATGTTTATGTTGAAGCGGTTCATTGGATTGGTTTCAGGTCTGGCTAGGTTCCAGTATTACAATTATGTAGAAAAATCAACCCACACCCAACCCATTTATAATCAGGTTGGACAATGTAAACTCATACCAAACCAATCTCTTCTAGATAAACCCATTAGCATCCACCAACCATTCAAGTTTTCACTCATCAAGCATATATACAACTAAAAACAAACAAAACAAAACATAGTATGCAAAGATCACAAACACCAAGATCCAATTTAACTTCAAATGTATCATCATAATCACTATACACTGAATTAATTTATGACAATCAATAAATTAACTAAGGATAGAACTAGCAAAGGGTGCGTTTGGTTACACTTTTTGATTTTTAATTTTTGATTTTTAAAAAATACATTTTACTTCTTTTGATTTTTGCTATTGAGCAAAAGCAAAAAAACAAAAAGCATGTTTGATAACTACATTGCTATAAAGCAAAAGGCAATTATATGCAAAGTAAAAAGCAAAAAGCAAAAAAAATTTGCTTTGCATATAAAGCATTTTTTTTTGATTTTTTTGATTTTTGCTTTTTGCTTTTCATGGTGTTACCGAACGTTGCTTTTTGATTTTTTGCTTTTTAAAAATCAAAAAGCAAAAAATATACTTTTTAATGGCTAACCAAATGCACCCTAAATTGTTATCCCAACTCCTAAAATCTCATGTTATATTCTGTCCTTTTTCTAAGTGAACTGAACCACATGGAAACAATTAAAGAATTATCAACTATATTAGTATATTACATCTAGGAGCCTGCTGGCTCCCATCAAACCATTCTGACTGACCCATCATGTCATGGGGTTAAATCAAACCCATTCATTTATAATCCAGTTGATTTCAAGTGGACTGAAAACTCATCTGACTTCAAAGAAATCCCATGCAAACCCATTTATTCTGAGAAGGTCCTTGCAGGTTGGCGATTAGAGGTCAGATTTTGCCACTCCTAGTTGAAGATGAATAAGCCCATAGGGGTTTACCAAAAAAAATTCCAGTAAGAAATTCTATATTTTTTTCTTTTTCCCAGCTGCATGTTCCTTTATACCTAGAAATTCATGTTGTTCCGAGTGCATTTATCTCCAAAAGTCCCTTGTTTGTGGTACTAGTTGATGCCATCAACACTCCCTTTAAATCATTGTCAGAAAAAACAAAACCTATACATCTTAAGTTTTGCATCAAGAGATCTAAATGCTCATCACCATAAATAATTGATGATCGAATACAAGCATATGGAATGAAGCCAGTGAAGCAAAAAAAAAAAAAAGGGATGTGGCACCTAAAACTATGCCGATCATCATACTAGCAATGACAACTCTAGAAAAGCATCCTTAAGAAGTTTATTAATTAACAGATCTACTTTAACAAAGAAGGAAGAAAGAAAAAGAAATAGTTGAAGGAAAAGAAACCAAAGAATCGTGTTAGGAGAGTATACCACAATGGCATTCTTGCAATGACGATGCTTATCAAATTTTAAAAGAACCACATTTTCTGATCCATCTTATTTCTTATTTGGGCCACAAAATATTTGCAGTTGGATCACAATTACACCTCTTATACTAATCTATAATGAAGAACAAAGTTCTAATAAGCCAGAAAATCAAGAAATTAGTTGGACACAGGTGTATCAGTCTTTTTACACTCTCTTGTTTAATAAATTCAGAAAACATAGCAGAAACCAAACGCAGAATATTGAAAAACCACAGGATAGGATTGTTCCATTAGAAATAACTAATTATAACTCATCAACAAGCTCTGCTCGATCCCACGATCACACGATGAAACTATTTATAGTTCAACAACAACATCCTTTGCCCCTAGTCCCAAACCACCTGCTAAGAATACCATCTTCACGGCACGGCTCCCTCCTAAAACCTTTAAATTAAAAAAAAAAAATCAACAGTAAAACCCAAAATTTCAGCTGAGTGCCAACCTTGATCAACAATTAGCTATAACAGGGCATCATACGGCTATATCCTGCCCTGAACCCTAACATACAGGCTAAGTGCTCAATTTAGGTTGACAAAAACACTGTTCTACAATCGAACCAAGCTGCGAGTAATTCTAGCAAATTCAAACGAAACCAGCATGCAAAATTGCCAGCAGAGGCATAGATCCAAGAAAAGAACAAATCTACAAAACCCTGGCAAGAAAAGATCTACGAAACCAATTTATGTGCAAAGATCAAGAAAGAGGAAAGGGCTTACTCATCTCTTCCGGGGTGGAGAAGTTCCTGCGGCCCGTGGGCTTGCCCTTAAACTTCCCCTTTCCCATGATCAAGACGCACGAATTGAGGACAAGGAGGACGATGAACGAATAGCGCGCTCCCTCGCCCTCGCTCGCTCCGCCTTGGCCTCCCAAACCCTACACCACTCCCGCCGCCTCCTTTTTTATCTTTCCTCGTGCGGATTACCGAAGTCTAATCGAACTGCAATTACTTCACCTGGTTGGAATAATCATCTGCAAATTTTTTTAAAAAAAAATGATGACACGAATCTTGAAGCGTAATGTGCGGGTTTCGTGGGCTGAAGTGGACGATCGGACGGTCCGAAAACCGGAATACACCGAGGGGATCATAGGTGCACCTGATTCGTCCGGAATATATGCTGGCAGTGGATGGAGAACGGATTCTATTCGGGACCACGACGGAAAGAAGATGCTGGAGAATTTTTCCACTTTCAATTATGGAAAATAAATATTCTTGTCCTGCTTGTCCGACCTGGACGTCTCGCTGATCTTTGAAAACCACCGGCTCTAACGAGAATCACCGCTGAACTCGTATGGCTCGCGGGAATAGGAGGAAAAAAGTGTGCTTAACGAGAGAAAAAAAAGAAAAACTTCATATTTGATTGAAGTTAGAAAATTAAAAAAAAAGAATAATATTTCTATAAGAAGAAGATTCCTATATTTTATATAATTTTTTGAAAAATCTAATTTCTATTGGCTGGACACTAGAATGATTTTTTTCCAAAATACCATTAAGCTTTTAAATGAAATAGGATATGGCCTCTTTTTTTTGTTAAAAACATAATAAATATTTTACATAATTTTTTTAAATATAAAAAAATTAATTTTTTGAATATCATATAGTTAGATATTAGCTTCTCATGAAAAACGTTCTAGTAAAAAAAAAAATTTCATAAATCAAAAAAAATCTACAATTTTTTTCATTAACTTGCTAAGTGTGCAAAAATAATTATATATTATTATGCTTAGTCATCTGTAGATTTTTTTTCCCATGTGGATTGAAGCGGGCTAGAAACCAAGAGTGGACTTGATTTTGAAGAATGCAGGATCATAGAACAATTGGATAATCTCAACAGTTAAATGGATGAGTTTGTTTCAAGCCTATTTTTGGAAATGCATCCATAAAAAGAAAATGTTATGCAGGAATATATACTCACGTGAATGAAATTTGTTGACACAGAAATTGATCGTCGTCGAAGTCCGTTGGAGTGGAGGCCGATGAGGTTACCGTCGGGAACCTGCAAAATAAAGTCCCATCCGAAATCGGTGGAGGGTGGCTCCGACAGGACCCTCCGACGATCAAGTCAGCTCTGGCCAACAAGAATGGAGTACTCGAAATGAGTTCCAGAGCTTGAAGAATAAAGGAAGAGCTTAGAGATCCAGAGATTAGAGATGAGCGTATCTGGAGGGTCCTTTATAGGCGGAGCTTAGTTGATGGTGACGGCCATACCGCCGCATGGAGTTCATCATGAAGAGGAAGGCATTGTCAGGTGGATGGTGGATGGTGACAGCCATACTGACAAGTCGTGGGCCGTATGGAGTTCAGTACGGAGAGGAAAGCGCCGTCAGACGGATGGTGACCGCCATACTAGCAAATCATGGACCGCATGGAGTTCGGTATGGAGAGAGTAGTGGCAGCCATATCGTCCGATCTTGCTTGCAGACTGATGGCGACAGTTCGTCCAGAAGAGTTCGGACTTGTAGGAGAGTTCGGCTGAAGGAAAAGCTCGAGACGAGCTCGACTGTAGAAAGATTCGGAGGAGCTCGGCCGGCTGAAAGGACAGTCGCTTGGGGAGTTCGGCTGAGGAACGACCGCTAAGGAGTTCGGGCGCTAGGGGATTCCATTGAAGCCCGGCTGAGGCCCGGTCGAGGGACTTCAAATGAGGCCCGGTTGAAGGACTTTGGCTGAGGCCCGATCGTTGGGAGTCCGAAGGAGCTCGGTCGCTAGGCAGTTCGGCTAAAGCCCGTCTGCTGAAGCTCTTCTGCAGCTATTGGTTATATCGGGCTGAGCATCGGACTAGACTTCGGCGGGAGCGGGGTTTATCCCCAACACTAGCCCCCCACTCCCGAGTTCGAAACTCGAATGAAGGGAGTGCAGGAAAGACGACTGCCCAAGTCTTCTTCTGGACTCCGTGCTGGTCCAGGCCGAAGCTCGGAGGAGATCCCTTCTCCAATCGAGATTGGGGGAGGCTTCGTCCGCTGTGATCAAAGTTGGAGGTTGAGCTCCTCGAAAGCGATATTGTCTTCTACAGCCGAAGTTGATACAGGCGCTCGGAAGAGATCTGATCTCGGGATGAGGTTGTCTTCGATCTCATCTCTGGCGGAGGTCGTTCCGGCCACTCAGAAGAAGTCTTCTCTGGCCGAGGTTGAAGCTCTCCGACCGAGGTTGGCCCGATCGCTCGAGGGAGATCTTATCTCCTTTGGCCGAGGTCGATGCGGGCGCTCGCGTTAGGACGAGATTTTCCTCCCATTTCTAACTTCGACTTTGCTCGCGCTAGGACGAGGTTCTCCTCTAGTTCCTAATCGAGGTTGGCTCGATCGCTCGGAAGAGATCTCATCTCTGACCGAGGTTATCAACGGTCGCTCGAGAGAGATCTTATCTCTAGCCGAGGTTGTTAGAGATCCTATTTTTCGTGGACTTCGGAGCTCGAACTTGGACTTTGCTCGCATTAGGACGAGCCCATCTCATCTAAGATGGACGAAGCCTTCGGCTTTGCTCACGTTAGGACAAGATTCTCCTCCTGTTCCTAACGAACCGTGGGGGCACATACGGACCATCGCCCGTGCTTCTCCCCCCATCTTATCTAAGGTGGACGAGGCCTTCGACTTTGCTCGCATTAGGATGAGGTTCTCCTCCTATTCCTAATGGACCGTGGGGGCACATACGGACCGTCGCTCGTGCTTCTCCCCCCATCTCATCTAAGGTGGACGAGGCCTTCGACTTTGCTCGCATTTTCTCCTCCTATTCCTAATGAACATACGGACCATCGCCGTGCTTCTCCCCCCATCTCATCTAAGGTGGACGAGGCCTTCAGCTTTGCTCGCATTAGGACGAGGTTCTCCTCCTATTCCTAACGGGCCATGAGGGCACATACAGACCGTCGCCCGTGCTTCTCCCCCCATCTCGTCTAAGGTGGACGAGGCCTTCGGCTTTGCTCGCATTAGGACGGAATTCTCCTCCTGTTCCTAATGAGTCACTTTCACCCACCCTTTTCTTACCAGAAAACAATAATGCTGAGTGAAGAAGTTTTATTGAAGGAAGTCTATTGGTAATACACCCTCAGATTTTCTAAGTTTCAAGGTCGGAGAAGTACTACTCCTCCGAGCTCCTTCAGGTGATAGATCTCGGGCCGGATGATCTCCACCACTTCGTACGGACCGTCCCAGTTTGGGACGAGCTTTCCTTGATTCTGAGGCTGGGAGACGGTGGCTCGTCAAAGCACTAGGTCTCCCACTCTGAACGTTTTACCCCTGACTCTGGAGTTGTAGTACTGGGCCACCTTCCATCTGTAGGCTGCCATCCGGATGCGGACCTCCTCCCTTTTTTCTTCCAGTAAGTCAAGGCTAACTCTGAGATCCTGAGGGTAAAGTTGCTCGTCAAAACCCGCGACTCGTGCGAACGGGAGCCGAAGTTCAATCGGGATAACTGCTTCCGTGCCGAAGGCCAAGGCGAAGGGTGTTTCTCCAGTCGGCATCCTTTGAGTAGTTCGGTATACCCAGAGGACGTGGTAAAGCTCATCCACCCAAGCCCCCTTAGCCCTGTCGAGCCTCATCCTGATGCCTTGCAGCAAGATCCGGTTGGTCACCTCAGCCTCTCCGTTCGCCTGTGGGTGAGCTATCGATGTGAAGCGGTGGGAGATGTTCAGCTCTTCATAGAATTCGGCGAACCTTGCACCAGTGAACTACCGCCTATTGTTGGTTATAAGGGTTCAGGGCAGGCCAAACCGACAGACTAGTGACTTCCAGATGAAGTCCTGCACCTTGATCTCAGTGATCTTCGCTAGTGGTTCGGCTTCGACCCACTTGGTGAAATAATCAATAGCGATCAGGAGGAACTTCCATTGTCCGGACGCTGTTGGAAAGGGGCCGAGTATGTCCATTTTCCACTGTGCAAATGACCAAGGTGCACTGAGCGGAGCAAGCTCGGATGCTGGCTGCCTTTGCACGCTGGCATTCTTTTGACAGCGGTCGTACTTCTTCACATATTCCACGGAATCGTGAAATAAGGTCGGCCAGTAGTACCCCTGTCGAAGTAGTTTTTGCGACAGGGACCTGGCTCCTACATGAATTCCGCAAAGTCCTTCGTGTACATCCCACAGTGCAAGGTTGGCCTCCGAAGGTTGGAGACATCTCAGCAATGGGAGGGAGTACGACCTCTTGTATAATTTGTCTTCATATAAAATATAGCGGAAGACCTGATTCCTGAGCTTCCGAGCTTCTTTTCGATCGTGAGGAAGAACCCCCTCTTTAAGATAGGCGACCAACGGATCAATCCAGCTGGGCTCAAATTCCATCTATAGGACGGTCTGAGATTCCTCCATGGTTGGGCATTTCAAAATTTCCAAAAATACTTTCTTAGGTAGTTCGACCGGGGCTGAAGTGGCCAACTTGGAGAGGAGATCGGCTCTCGCATTTTTCGCCCTCGGAATATGCTGGATGTCGAAACTATTGAAGGCTGGGGTCAAACCCCGGACTTTTTAGAGATACCTTGCCATGCTTCCTTCCCGTGCTTTATAGCTACCCTCGACTTGACCGACCATCAACTGAAAATCGCTGTAGACTTGAAGCCGATCTACTTTCAATTCCCTCGCTATCTTTAATCCGACGATCAGTGCTTCATATTCGGCTCCATTATTGGTCACGAGGAATTCGAAGCGTAGCGCGTACTCGACGACGACTCCTTCGGGACGGACCAAGACCAAGCCCGCACCAGCTCCAGCAGAGTTGGACGAGCCATCCACGTGCAAAGCCCAAAAGCCTTCGGCGAGGTCCGACCGTGATAGCTTGGCTTCGTCCAAACTCGATCTCACTTTGGTGTTGGCCCCGCCCTGTCCAAGCTTGGCTTCGTCCAGACTCGGTCTCACTTTGGTGTCGGCCCCACCCTATCCAAGCTCGACTTCAACCGGAATGGTGCATTCCACCACGAAATTTGCCAATATCTGTGCCTTGATTGACGGCCTGGGTCGGTAGTTGATGTCGAACTCCGTGAGCTCGATTGCCCATTTTGCGATTCTTCTGGAGGCGTCTATCCGGTGGAGGACAGCTTTTATTGGTTGGTCCGTGAGGACCGTTATGGAGTGCTCCTGAAAGTAGGATCGGAGCCTCCTGACAGCAATTAGAAGACAGTAAATTAGCTTTTTCTAACTATAGGAGTACCTGGTCTCCGCATCCCTCAAGGACTCAGGCTCACGTAGTAGACTGGTTGTTGCATCCTTCGCATCTTCCCTGACCAGGACTAGCCGCCAGGGCCATTGGAGAGACAGCTAGGTACAGGAGCAGTTCCTTCTCCAGGTTCAGGGCTTTGCCAGCAGCGGGGATGCGCCGAGGTAGTTTTTAAGCTCCTCGAATGCCTCGTTTGCACTCCGCCATCCAGCAGAAAATCTCTTCGGTCGCCTGAGGACCTGGAAGAAAGGCAGTGCACCGCTCGGCCGACCTCGAGACAAAGCGGTTCAAAGGATGCCACCTTCCCAGTCCAGGCGCTGAACTTTCCTTGAATTGTCTTTCGGGGCAGTCATCTCCTGAATGGCTCGGATCTTTCTCGGGATTTGCCTCGATTCCGCGTCTCGACACCATGAATCCTAGAAACTTTTCCGGAGGTCACGCCGAAGGCGCATTTGGTCGGGTTCAACTTCATCTTGTGCCTTCCTGAAGCGCACCGAAAGTCTTCCTTCAAGGTCGGCGAGGTAGGTCTGTCGAAGGCTCGGCTTTTGACGAGCATGTCGTCCACGTACACCTCCATGTTGCGGCCGATCTGCTCCCTTGAAGATCCTTATTGACCAAGCGCTGGTAAGGTAGGCTCCTGCATTCTTGAGTCCGAAAGGCATGACCCTGTAACAATAGAGACCTCGGTCAGTAATAAAGGTGGTCTTTTCTTCATCCTCGGGCGCCATGCGTATCTGGTTATAACCAGAAAATGCGTCCATAAAAGTGAGGAGCTCGTGGCCCGAGGTTGCGTCCACCAGCTGATCGATCCTCGGCAGGGGGTAGCTGTCCTTTGGGCAGGCTTTGTTCAGCTTCTTGAAGTCGACGCACATCCTCCATTTGTTGTTTGCTTTTTTGACGAGGACCACGTTCGAGACCCAGGTCGGATAGTTGACCTCCCGGATGAGTCCAGCTTCGGAGGAGCTTATCCACTTCTTCGGCTACCGCCTTCTGTCTTTCTGGGGCTAGTGGCGCGTAATTTTTCTCTGACGGGTCGGTGCCTTGGGTCGATGGCCAGCCGATGTTCTATGACATCGGCGTCGATCCCTGGTACATCCGCTGGGGCCCAGGCGAAGACGTCTGCATTCCTTCTGAAGGAAAGCGACGAGCTGTCCCTTGAACCTCGGCCGCTAAGTTGGAGCCGATCCGCACCTCATGCCCCGGGTCTCCATCGTCATTTAAGGACACAGAAGGACGAGGTCTTCCGCAGGGCTTCGCCCCGTTCTTCAGTGAGGTCGTCGCGGACGTCCAGTCCATCAACAAGGCAAGGGTCGGGCCGGTCTCCCTCGCGCAGGGCGATTGAGTAGCAGTACTTTGCCAGGGCCTTGGTCTCCTCTGACTTCGCCGACTCCCTGGCTCGTCGGGAATTTCATCTTTAAGTAGTAGGTTGATGCACTACCGCCCGTAGCGCGTTTAAGGCCTGGTCGCCCAAGGATTGCATTATAGGCGGACGGGGTCCTCACGACCAAAAAAGTCGATCCGCGCCTTGGCCAATTTTGGGGATTGGCCCGCCGTCACCGCCAAAGTCACCATGCCTTCGACTGGAACGATGTGTGTCCGGCAAATCCCACCAGGGGGGAATTTACAGGTCCTAAGCGCGGTGTCAGGTAGGGACATTTTTAAGAAGGCATCGTAAAACAATATGTCCGCCGAACTTCCATTATCCACCAAAATGCGGCGTACATCATAATCAGCGACGTTTAAAGAGATTACAACCGCGTCGTTATGCGGAAATCTGAATCCCCTGGGCGTCTGCCTCGGTGAAGGTCACGGGCTCCGAGGTCCTCTGCCTCTTTGCCGGTCCCTCTCGGATTCGTCTGGTCTTTCCCTGCTGCGGTCCTCTTCCGAGATGGTGTTAATGACGCCAAGAGACGGCCGATCCTCCTGCCGATCTTCCCCACTTCGGCGGCAACATTCTCGGCCGATCTTCCTCGCTCTTTAGATCGTCTTCGCAGGAATCGGCCAAGCCTGCCCCGCCGGACCAGCTCCTCGATTTCGTCCTGGAGCTGGATGCACTCCTCGGTATCGTGACCGTGGTCACGGTGGTAAAGGCAGAACTTGTTGGGGTTGCGTTTTCTGGGATGGGAACGCATCCTCTCCGGCTCCGGAAGTCGTCCCTTGATCTCCAGCAGCACTTGAGCCTTCGGGGCGTTGAGGGGGGCGTAGCTGTGAGAAACGGATTGGCGTCGGGGAGGGACCTCGTCGCGAGGGGGAACCTCGGCGTGGCCCTTCGGCTTCGGCGTCCGTCGGGGCTTCCCGCCCCCGAGCCTGAGGTTCCGGGCACCCGCGACCAGGGGGAGTTCGGGAACGCGGCCAGGCTTCGGTGCGCTTTCTTTCCTCGGCAGGCCTTCCCGCTCTGCCTACTCGTCGCTTGTCGCGAGCTTCACTATCCTTGGCCTCGAAAGCCTCTTCTGCCCGGGCATAGCTTTCGGCCCGAGCTAGCATGTCAGCGAAGTCCCTGGGATATTTCTTCTCCAGGGAGAAACAGCAGGTCGTTCTTCTGAAGGCCGCCCTTGAGGGCGGCCATAGCAACTGATTGGTCCAGGTTCCGGACTTCCAGCGCGGCAGCGTTGAACCGGGTGACGTAAGCCCGGATGGGTTCCCCCTCTTTTTGCCTGATGGCCAACAAGGAATCCGAGCCTCTGCGCGGCCGTTTGCTGCTGACGAAGTGGGCCGCGAATTGTTGACTCATTTGGTCAAACGACAGGATGGTGCCCGGCTTAAGCGCCGAGTACCAATTCCTAGCCGCTCCCTTGAGGGTAGAAGGGAAAGCCCGACACAAAATGGCATCAGGCGCGCCATGGAGTAACATCGTCGTCCTGAAGGCCTCCAAATGGTCGACCGGGTCAGTGGTCCCATCGTAGCTTTCAAAATGCGGGAGCTTGAAGTTCGGTGGTACCTGTTCCTGCATAATTTTCTGTGAGAAGGGAGGATCAGTGCAAATATCGTTACCGCGGGAGGAAGGAGTATGACGAAGTTCTTCTATGCGTCCGTCCCATCTCCATGAGCCTTTGGTCCAGGAAATCTTCGCGATCCTTAATCCCCAAGGTCTTCTCGCGGAAGGGGTGCGAAGCTTCTCCCTGGGTTGAGCCGCGGTCCGAGCAGGGGCTCTTTGCCGGCTGCCCTTCTCTCCCGAGGGCCGGAGGTTGGGTAGCCCACATCGGTCGCTCCTGGACTGGATTCCCGGGCTCCGGGGAACCCCGCGCCGGTCGAGTGGGCGCTGGACCTCGCGAATGCGTGGCTTGCACTGCCTGCACCGCCTCCGTAAGATCGCGGACCTGCTGGGCAAGCAGGTCGAACCGCTCCGCATCTACCGCGAGTACGGAGCGGGCCCGCGTCGCCGGGGCCGGAGTGGGAGCGGACGGACCCGAACGGGATCGGGCCGCGGAGGCTGCCGACCTCCGGGTCGAGGTTCTTCTGGGAGGCATTTTTCTTTTCAGAAAAGGAATACTGAAGAGGGAGGAGAGAGATCCGGAGCAGGGGAGGGAAATCGTCGCCGAGCACTCCTTTAAGAACAAGGGAACCTCGAAGGTTCAGGCCCTTCCTTCTAGCGCCAATCTGTTGGTGCAGAAATCCGTCGCCGCCGGAGGTCGCCGCAAATCGAGGCCGCTGGGCGCCGCCGGGGACCTGCAAAACGAAGTCCCGTCCGGAACCGGTGGGGTGGTGGCTCCGGCAGGACCCTCCGACGGTCAAGTTAGTTTCCGACCAACAGTAATGGAGTGCTCGGAATGAGTTCCGGAGCTTAGAGATGTGGAGGAGAGCTTAGAGAGTCGAAGAGTTCAGAGAGCTTAGCCTTAGTGTGTCGGGAGGGTCCTTGATATAGTGGAGCTTGATGGTGACGGCACGCGTGGGTCGGAGGAGGTCGTCGTCAGCATGGATGGCGGAGGGAGGGTGGACCTCGCATGCGCGAGTCGTCGGAGAGGTGATCCACTTGCGGCGACTGAGCGTGTTGCGAGTTCGAACTTATAGGAGAGTTCGGCTGAAGGAAAAGCTCGGAAGGAGTTCGACTGTAGAAAGGTTCGGAGGAGCTCGGTCGACTGAAAGGACGGCCGCTTGGGGAGTTCGACCGAGGGACGACCACTGAGGAGTTCGAGCGTCGGGGGATTCCGTTGAAGCCCGGCTGAGGGACTTTGACTGAGGCCCGATTGAAGGACTTCGGCTGAGGCTTGGTTGAAGGTCTTCGGTTGAGGCCCGGCCGTTGGGAGTCCGAAGGAGCTCGGTCGCTGGGCAGTTCGGCTAAAGCCCGTCTGCTGAAGCTCTTCTGCGGCTACTGGTTGCATCGGACTGAGCATCGGACTAGACTTCAGCGGGAGCGGAGTTT